>JAQIXA010002201.1:0-19153 GCA_034699045.1 Nanhermannia cf. coronata Gr-Ori-00579 | reverse complement strand
TCAAATTTTGAGAAAATTTGGACACTAATAGTGGTGAAATTCGAATTCTCCGTCATTATAAACCAATAGAATCATCATAACTCGAATTCCAGGTTTTTTAAAAAAAACCTTGACTTGAATTTCAAAAATAAATCGAATTCAGGTTCCCTGAAATTCCCTCGTCAATTTTTTAAAAAATTTGCCAGGCCCAGGTATGATTATTTTTTTCCAACTTTTCAGATTTTCATTTCATTTCAGTTTTCAGTTTATCAGTAACTGAACTTCTTCAGCAGAAGACTTTCAGTCTTCAGATTCAGATCAGAAACAGAACAGAATCGAACTGAATTTCAGTTCAATTTCTCTGTCTTGTCGACGTCGTCGTTGTCTAATTAAATTCCTAATTCCTATTGACATATAGTCAGTTCTGTTCCGTTTCCATTAAGAGCTCAACAATAAGAATATGGAAGTAGTAGAAGGTGCTGGAGGTGAAGAAAGAGATCCCAAGAGAAGGCGGATTGACAGGGTCGCATGTCAGCATGGAATTAACTGTTATCGAAAAAATCCAGCTCATTTACTCGAATATTCTCATATTGCCTGTAAGGTCAATGTAAGGTCTGTTCACTGTTCAATTAATTAGCTCTGAAAAATCCTATTTTATGTTTTTCAATCCAAAGTAAATTAGTGTAAAATTGAGACCGGAATGGAATCTAATTTCTCAGAGTCAGAGTTGAATTAAATGAACAGGTGGAAGATTATTTTATTGATTATAATTATAACCTTAACCTAGGTATATTTTTATATATATTAATAAATTATGTTTCTTATAAATAATGGATATTTCATGGTTGATATTGATTAGGTTAACACTTGATACATTTTTTAATTTTTAATACATACAATTTACAGTGGAAGAATTGTACGAAAAATGGACTAATGATAACGAAATTACAATACCTGATGAATTCCCCGATAAAAGCCTAATATTGGACCAATTAAAAATTCTTAAAAGCAACAATTTTACGTCGAACTATAGTAGTGCTAGCAAATGTAGATTTAATTCTCCATCAACGAAGAAGAAGCAAAAATGTAAGATGTCCATGAAAGAAAGGTGGTTTTTGAGTTTTCCATTCAATTTTTTTCTAACTCGAAATCACTCGAATTCTCATGATAAATATGACCCGTTGTCCATCGAGTTTAAAGGTAAAACACACACATATAGTTAGCTTATAGTTTAACATTTATCACTTCTATCTACTTATCCTTATTTTGCATTCTTTTGTTGTTTTATTTGCATATTTTAGAAATGTTTGAATCATCGATGGGTGAAATTAAAGCACTTTTACATATTAACTTTATGATTGAAGCCGACTGGCTTTTAGAACAATATTCAAATGTGAATATCATTGGTAAAGAGACAACCTTAATTTATGGTGTTCAAACTAAAGAATTGAATAATATGGCTTCAATGTTTTCACAATGGTTACAAATTAAATATGCAAAATCATCATTTCCTTATGGACATCATCATTCAAAGCTGTCCGTGGTCCTTTATAACGATGAGAGCATTCGAATAATGGTTTATACTGCTAATTTAATTGACAGCGACTGGGATAATAGAACTCAAGGGTAAAAATTTATAAAAAAATATTTTTTAATTCGATTTTTGATTTGTATGTATTTGTATGTATTTGTATTTGTATTTTATAATTTATAAAATTTATAATATATCCTTCTCTAGAATATGGATTAGTCCTCGATGTTCAAAGTTAAGTGAATCAAGTTCATCAGAAGTGATAGGAAAAAGGTTTAAATCAGATTTTTTGCAGTACTTGTCATCATATCCTAATTCCTATGTTTCAAAGTGGATTGATCGAATTCGAGCTGTAGATTTTTCACCTGTTAAGTAAGAACTAGGACTTTTTATAACTACTTTACTACTTACCATTAGATACAAACATAAAATAAACTGAAATATTCTGCACTAGCTAATTTGGATAACTTACTTTTATTGAATTTTTTAAGGGTAATTTTTATTGCCTCTGCACCAAATCCAGCAAAGTCTCTATCTAATGGTTTCAGTTGGGGTTTGAAGAAGGTCGAAAAATCTTTGGCTTTGAATAAAATATGTCAAACAGATAAAAATTGGCCTTTGGTTTTACAATGTTCATCTATAGGTAACAAACTTTTTTATGAAATGTCTAAGATTGCTCTCTAACTCTAATAAAGAAGAATTTATTTTGGATACATTTAGGAACTTTAGGACCTAATGATGATTGGTTAAGAAGAGAATTGGGTGCTGCATTAACAGGCTCAAAAAAAGATTCGCTCGCTGGATGTCCAATTCAATTGGTATTTAAAAAGTAAAAAAAATTGCAAGCTCAATAATTAATATGTCAATTTTTGCAGATCTATCCAAGTCATAATAATGTCATGCAAAGCTACGATGGCGTCGATGGTGGTGGTTGTCTACCTTATTCTAATTCAACAAATATCAAACAGCCTTGGTTGAAGGATCATTTATATCAGTGGAAATCTGACTCAAGATATAGAACTAAAGCAATCCCGCATATCAAAAGTTATTTTCGGTTATCTGAGGATAAAACAGAAATCGCTTGGTTCCTTTTAACAAGTGCTAACCTTTCTAAAGCAGCTTGGGGAAAATTAAATAAAGATTCGACCAAATTGCAACCTTGGTCTTGGGAGTGTGGAGTCCTATTCATACCTAATATTTTGGTACCTACCTACTATACCTAAATTTTTATTTAAGAAATTTATATTTCTGGATAACTTAAATGATAACTTTTTTTAAACAATACAGATATCAAAAGACACATTTAAAATACGAAATAAGGATAATTTAAATGATAATGAAACCTTTCCATTGCCATATGATGTACCTTTAACAAAATACCATCCAAATGATAAACCTTGGCTCATGGATACTTTGATTATGTCTAGATCTAGATCTATGAAATCTTCAACAAGTAACAGTAGTTCCTCAAATTCCTAACTTTAATAATTTTACTATTTTTTACGAATATTTTAGCTTTAGAACTAATATAAAATTATATATAATGGTAATGAAATAAATAAACAAAGAATATTTTTTAAATCATGTAAATGTAAATAATCCGTTTCTCGGTTTTTTTATTCGAGAAATTAGAAATGAAAAAAAATACTAGGTACCTACCTGTTATAAAAAGGTTTAGATTATTCGATTTAATAATAGCACATTTAATGAAATAAATATAAAATTATGATTTTATGTTGGAAATGTAACATTAATAAAATATTTTTATGGAAAATAAACCATGTAGGTAATTAATGTAAAAATTTTTTAGAGAAGTTTGCTTGTTATGGTGTAGGGGCAAGCATTGCCATTGAAGTCATTTTAGCAATTGCAGAACCTATTATATAAGGAATTATTTTTATATACATGAGATAATTTCACAGATAAGTATAATACTAAAGTAATTAAATATATGTGGATGGAGATTCAAGAGCAGAATTGCTCACTAGTTCTACTATCAAGTCATACTTAATTATAATAGGCTACCTAAAGTATTAATAATAATTTCTCAAAATCACAAATACACCTCTTACTCTTACCTTTAAAGTTTAAACTTTACTAAAAAAAGTACCTACATAATGCAATATAATTACTCCAGACATTTCTGACACCTATACACCTAATTCTAAGAGGTACTCAATTAAAATTACCTGCAGCAACATTGCCATAATACGACATTGCCGACGCTGCAACAGTTCCAGCACCCACTCCAACTCCACCAAAACCAAGAGCTAAATAGGTCAAAAAAAGAAAAGAAGAATATTACTTCAGAAATAATAAATATAATTATCCTTATGTCGAATTAAGATTAAAATAATGTTATTTTTGTAGGTATTAGATTAGACTAGTTATTAGTTAAATTACTATTATAACTAGTAGGTACTTAATACTTAAGTATTATAATTAAACTTACCTGGCAATATTAATGGAGCCATAATACCTCCAGTCAAATAAATGGCAGTTCCTCCTAATCCTACTGCAAGGGCTGAAAAGAAACCCATCTTATCTTTTTCAAATTAAAATCTGAAATTATGGAAAAGAATGATACATATATTATATTATTGAGATAAAAACCCATGCATACCCTAACTAATAAAACGATAGCAAAATTCAGCTCTATTTCTATAAAAACACTTTTTAGACCTCAATTTCTCAAATAGATACATTATGTGCATGAAAAAATAAGGATAAAATTTGGTTGTTCAGAGCTGAATACATAATATGTATATAAAAATAAATCTTAGCTAGGACTTTAAAGTTTAGGAAGGACTAAGGACCCACCCACGGGATAAGGAATAAGGGATAGAAAGATAGCTTAAAAAGGAAATGTTAGAAATAGAAGTTAGGAAAGAACCAAAATTCAATAACAAAGTTTAGGCTTTATAAATAACAAAAAAATTTCAAACACAAAAACTCAAAACTTTTTTTTTTTATTTTTTATGCAAAAAAAAAATACTCAATTTGATTTTTATTCATTTAATTGCAAGCAATTAAAAAGAAACCAATTATTTTTATTCTTGATTAAATTGACCTTCATTTGACCTAGGGATTGATTGACACTATCAGGATAGGATGAGTAGAAAAAAACTTGAAGTTGCAAGAGGGGTAAGTCTTTATTTTTATTATTTTTAATTTTAAGATTTTATTAGTTAGAGGTAATTATTGATTTATATATGAAGAATATATATTTATATGAGTAGAACTTTTGATTGCTTTTAAATATCAGCGTAAATATAAATGTCCAAATAGACCGGTTAAAGGTATGTATAAAAAGTAAAAACTGATCCAAGCCATGAGCGACATTTGTTTGTTGACATGAACCTTAACTTACATTTTATTAAAATTAAGCATGGACTCTTTATATTATGTTGTATTTAACTCCAAGCCTAAATGCATTGGAGAAACATTTTAGACGCTATTTATGTGTAGTTGTAGTAGGGATGCGATGAGTATATTTCAAGAAGTAAATTGACATGAGTCTAATTAACTTGACAGGTAGAAAAGCTTCATTTTTTTTCAAAATTATGTATTCTTTATTTTTTAAAATAAACTAGGTACCTAGTACCTACTGTATGTATTATGTATGTATTATGTATGTATTAATAAAATATTTTTTTGTTATGTGAATTTTAGATGCTGAAGACTAACAGTGCTATATCTGAAAATCCTCCTGCTGCTGCTAAAACAGAACTTGAAAAATTAGAATCACTTTTTGAATCTCGTTATTCTGACAGCGATCCCGAATTCCGTGACGAATTGACCAAAGTATTAGAAGATCCACCAATCATCAATCGATGGGTAGGAAAATCTAGAAGAGACGAAGAAATGAGACACAGGAGTTTTGACAATCAGAGGAAAAGGAAACTATAAATCTAAATCTAAACCGTAATCTAAACCTAAATTATTTTATTTTTATTATTATACTCGTGTTATTAGGTAGTATTAGTGTTTATTCAACGAAAGGAGTAGTAGAATTAAAACTATATATATCTAAAACAGAACCTTAACAAGTGGGTATTATATTGAACAGATTATGAAGGTTTAACTATGATTATTCTTATGATTAGGTATACTATACTAATAAGTAAGATAGGTAATAATATAAATAATAAATAAAATATAAAAAAAAATAATAATGTCACCTATACAGTAAGTACCTATTTCTTATTTTTCAAAAAATATTTTTATCTATTATTCCTTTTACAATTATCGATAAATCAATAAATTTGATTAATAAATCAAAGTTTCACATTAATTTTTTTTTAAATAAATAAGCAGTAAAATAGCCATTTTAAAGTGAAATTATGCAATTATAATTATTTAAAGTTAAAGTAAAATTACCCTTATCTAATATCTAGTGATTAATTACAGTACCTAGTACCTAGTAATTACAGTACCTACATACTATAGCCTCCAGTCTCCAGCCATAGCCTTAAAGTGATCTTATCTTAAAGTAATCTTAAAATAACCAATTTTAAAATTAGCATATTAGAGATTATAGATTACCTCTGTTAGGTAGGTATCTTTAATTTTTAATTTAAAAATATAAACTTTACACATAGTACAGATGAATTTGCTAGCAAAAATAATTTTAAAATCACAAATAAAAAGAAATGAATGATTGAACATGTTAAGGTTAGTTTAGAAAAAGGAAGCATAAAAACATTAGGTAATACAAAATTATATTCAAATTCAAGTTTATGTTTTTGCATTTTAACTAACTTTTACTTTACCATACCATACCATATAAAAAACTAAACATCATTTTTCAGGATTCACAGTTCACCCTTTTTTAATATCTTATTTCTATTTAAAGATTTTCCAATCATATCCAATATCCATCCATCCACAAAAAAGTTGTTTAATTTGCACTTGTTGATGGCTTTTTTGAGATCAATAATATGTGTTTCTTAAATAAAATCTTAAAAATTAATTTGTGCACATTGAATGAAAGTATTATCTAACCTGCCTAGATTAATTATATAATAGTGGGTACTTACCTATTTAACAATAATATACATTTTCCATGATTAATCAAATCAAATAAGAGAGCTTGAATAAGTTAAATCACAATTTCATTTTCAAATACCTACTCTAAGTCACAAGTATAAAATTACAAACTTTTTTTATAAGATTAATTACCTAATTAAGCCAGTATAATTCTGGACGGTTTTTAAATTACCCCTTTACGAGTATAGGGACTCGTAAAATAAATGCAATTGATTGAAATGTACCTACCTATTCTTATTATGTAGTTTTTGTGTTTACATTTTTTTGACTAATGCACAATTAAACTTGAGTTTGTGGAGTTTCAGACCTGAGCATTGACCTTTTCATAGGCACAGGATACCTGTCTCTTGGTGCTTGTAAATTTGGCTGAGAATAATGGATATTTGAAGGACGGTGTGGATGAGTTTGGGTCGTGAATAACTGCATTGACTGGTGACCTTAAGAATTAAAATTAATGATAATTAAGTTATTCTGAATAGGTCATTTTAATTAAATGAGTACTTGTTGGTTTTGATTGGTGAATTCCCTCAGGATGAAAAGAGGTTCCAGATTCCTGTTGTAGCATTTTGACCCCGGAATCTAGACTATCTGCAGTTTTCACACTCCCAGCATAATCACTGATTTCATCACCAACTTTTAAGAATTAACATTATCATTTAATTTAACTTGTCCGATCAGAAATTAGAAAACGAAATTGCTTATAATCCTTACCTATAGTTCCCAATCCAATCGGATGTCCTAAGCCTAAATCGTCATAAATCCTATCTCTTTGGTTCTTTGCAGTTCTCCATAAGAGACAACAAGCGACCAACATGACGATTAGTAAAAGACAGATTCCACTGACAGTCCAAAAAGCAATTTGTAATGGCTCATTAGGTTCCCACCTAGAACAAAAATCAATAATAAAACGATTAGAAAAATCAAATCAAAACAAAATGCTTATAATGATAATGATCAATGAAAATAAACTTTCTCCCATCACTTTCACCTACCAAAATTCGGTTGTCGGAGGATACGTTGCTAGAAAGTATATTAAATTTAAAGTTTTTTCTTTTTGAATATTATTGGCAATTCCTTACCGACTAAATGACCTACAACTGATGGCATATACTCAGACCAAAATGTAAGCTCTCTTTGTCTATAATTTCTATCAATTGTTGAATTATTTGTTCCATTCAAAGCTAAATATTTGATTTCATTCGGAGTTGCTCTTTCCCAAAAGATACCTAATATTTCCCTCGGAGTTGGATGACCTAATTGATAGAATTAAATTTAATTTCAAAACTTAGAGAAATAATTGTATTTTAAGATTGAAATTTACCATAATGTGCCATATTTGCAACTGCACTCATTAGAAAATTACTCATATTTCGATCACCTTCTGTCCAAGCAGATCTTTCAACACGAAGTCTATAAAAATATTATGAGAAATTACATACCTTTATAAACTTTCAAATCATTGTAAATTTTTCAAGACCTTTCTGGAAAAAATTCGGGATCCATGAATGGAGCTCCAGTTAACATGTAATAGGTCAAATCACGGGGGACTTCCCTCCAAAATGGCAGTCTCAATCCTTCTAAAGTGTAATTCAGTAGATACTGGTGTACTTGAATTCCACGTGCAAGTAAAAGTTTAACTGTTTCATCAATTGGGGATCTGTATAGTGCATCTGATAAGAACTATAGAAAAAATATAGATTAAGCAAAATAGATTATACATTCAGATCACCTGTACTGTACTTACATCAATGTATTCTTCTCTTAAATGAGTAGTATTCAAGGGGTCAGGCCAGTAAGTATAAGCATACTTGATAGCTGAAAAAACTCCTTCAGGATTCAATGTATAATTGTACTGTTTAACCCATTTAAGGATCATCATATCAAACCAATCTCGAGTAACAATGTGATTTGGTAAAGTTTTATTTGCATATAATAGATCAGCAGCAGATTGTCTTGAAAATCTAATAATAAGTAATAAATAAGTATTATTTAGGATTATTATTATTTTTATTATTTATTATTCATACCCAGTCATATATTTTATAAATGGATATTCTCCAGCACGAAGCAAGTTTCGAGGTGTATCCGGCAAGAAATGCCAACTAAAAAGATGATTATTAAAATTTTAAATTGACTATTTTTGAATTTGAAACTCACTCTTCTTCTTTCCAATTGTTGTAATAATCATCCTTTTCAACTTTGAATGAATAATCTGTAGAAAAGGTTTCAGGAAATCAGATTTCGGAACAAATTTTTAATTTTTAAAATGATTTGCTTACCAACTGCAGGCGCCCAAGCAAAAGTCCCAACATCTGGTTCAAGTTCAAGATTAGCCAATTCTTGCCAACTTCGAGTTCTGAGACATTGAACTATTTTCCATGAAGTTGTGTCATATCTAAACCCAGATTTATAAGAATTATAAAAGTTCTGAAATGAAATTTAAACTATAAGATTCTTACTCATCCCAACAGCCCATTTTATAAGCATAAAGTTCAGTTGTATTTTGTAATCTATATCGATCTTGAATTGCAGCCCAATCGGCTGTTGGAGCTCCTTCAAGAGCAATTACATTTTTAATTAAATGTCTTGTCTTTGGACTCAACTAGAAATTAAATAAACAATTTGAACAATTATAAGAAATCATTTTCTTTGCTTTAAAACAATATACTATTCTGTAGTACATACCATTAAAAGTCCAGCAGCTCCAGCACCAGAACCCAAGCCGATTAAAGTTATCCTTTCTGGATCTCCATTAAACGACCTAATATTTTGATGTGTCCATTTTAAAGCCATAGCTAAATCAAGCATCCCATAATTCCCTGGAGAATGTTCATCTGTTCAAATAAAAAAAAAGATCGATATTAGCAGGTGATCTTGAAAAAATGCTAAAAAAATAACCTGTTGTTGATAAAAATCCAAGTGCTCCAAGGCGAAAGTTCACTGTTACAACGACGACCTATTCAAACAAAATAATTATTCCATTTCCATTTCCAATACCTAATTTTGATTTTTTCTTGAAATTGAACAGTGAAATTGAATACTCGTACAGTCACAGTATAGTCAATATTCAATATTAATAGGGTATCAAGATCAAGGGTTTTTTGTACCCTAAAGATTTTTACAAAAAGAAGCTGGAACTACTTAGGGATATTTACACTTTATTTCAAGAAATATATAATCTAGGTCAAGAGATAGGTACTTAGTACTTACATTGTACCAGGCAGCTAACTGATGCGGCGGAAATTGATTTGAAGCTCTAGAATAATGATAAATTTCATTTTCAACCTCTTTGAAAAAATGTTGAAAAATTCTTCAAGTAGGTAACTCACCCTTGGACAAAATCTCCATCATGAATGTAAAATAAGACTGGATATGGTGAGCCCTCAACTCCACTACCCACATCAGGGGAATACACACTCAAAAATAAACCTAGAAAAGTACATTTAAAAGCATAAGAATTACAAAATATCTTAAAATACAGAAGTACCTGCTAGTTGAGTGATATATATTTAATAGATATGACTTTATGACTTACAATCTTCATCGACTTCAACTATTCCAGCTGTATATCCAAAAAATCGAGCCTAAAATTGAAAACACGTATGTTGTAATGTAATGCATCTTTATACATAATGTACCCTATAATAGTATATAGTTTGTGTTTGTAATAGCATGTAGTTAAATAAATTGTAACAATTATCATTATCAGTACAATTAAATAAAATGCATGAACATTTGCATTGTTGTATAAATCGTGATTTCTAGCAAGTATATGAATCAAAATGTTAATATGTACCTATAGGCTATAGGTAAAGTACTCTGTGCATATACACTAGGTAAAAGGATTCTTCCGGTTTCAATATAATTTTGAGCAAAAATTCCTATGAAATGAGTTCAGTACAAGAATATATGCAAACGTCTATAATATATAGGGAATCTAGCAGTATTAGGTAATTTATATAGGTACACTAATGGTAAATACCTTATAAATAGGTTTTTCAACCTTTATTATAAAGGTTAGATTGAAATTGAAATAAAATAATAGTATTAGCTGTACAGTTGTAGATTTGCTGGTTAAAAAGTTCAGGTAGTGAGTATTTTTGTAGTGGGTACAAAAAAAAAGAAAAGGAAATGCACATAGGTAGATAAGTATTAACTGGTAATCTTTATAACTGCTTTAACAGTTAGATATAATCACATTTTCTATTTTTATCAGAATAAAAGTGAAATAGATTCCATTAAAAATTCCTAATATCAGTAAAATACCTACAAGCTAGTATTTTTGTAATTTGTACTACTGACTACTGACTATACTACTTAAAGTACCCTACCTAATGTGAATATTTATAGACATATTCAGACAGTCTACTTATTGGCTTTTACTTTTCTGATAAGATAATGATAAGTAAATAATAAGAAATTGCTAGTACCTTACCTTATCTACATATTTTGTTCAATTTCGATATTTTTTATGAAAAACGCACATAATTATAATAGGGTATCCATTTCACATATTGCCATAAGTATTAAAAAGTAAACTTCCTCTAAATGTCTCATTCTCAACTCTCATTAATGATCAATAATCATACACATAGTCATAAGTCTTTTTAGGGCATTTCTATTTTTGTAGATAAGTGTGTGTTCTTTTCTTGCATAACTTAAGAATGTAAATAGAAAGTATTGATCTTAAGTTTTTTAAGATTTAAGGGTTGATGTCTTGTTAAAATTTCAAAACAATGAGAACAAAGGATATAACTTATAACATTTGAATTTGGAATATGACAAAGACTAGATACTTTATTATAAAACGCCAAAATCAGAATTTTTTACTTACCGGTTGCGGGCAAGCTGGTCCAAATTCGACACCTTGATGCAATTGCCACCCAGGATGAGGTCGAGGTGGTCGAAATCGACCTAAAATTGAACAAAGACAAAATTTCAAAAAATATTCATAATTTCTAATTTCTCAATTTTTATTTTGACAAACCTTCTACTGTTGGTGCTCGAGCATATGGGACTCCAACAAATGATGTGACTGTTGCCTGAACCTTGTCAACTGAAGCTATACCTGGACGACCTGAAATTTGAAATTTTAAAAAGTATTATTAACCTAGTCATTTTCAAGAATTCTTACTTGGAATTGGTGTAAAAGGTCCATCGTAGATTTTGACTTTAAAACCCTGTTTAGAATTGAGAAATATTTTTAGAATTTAAAAAAAAATTTGTAGGGTATTTTAAGTACTAACTTGAACTCGACCGTACGAAGTGGTAACATAAACTGGATAAGGGATTTGGTTGATATCTTCAGGTCTTTGTTGACCTTGTAATTCAGGTCTCCAACGTCCAAGAACACCTGGAGCCAAGGGTCTTAATGTAGTAGTTGACCAAAATTCATTCCATTCATTTTTATATGGCCAGCCTAGATCAAATAACCCGGAAATTAAGTAAAAAAAATTTTTTTTAAACAAAAATTTGGTTTACCTGGATTAAATGAAATTTGGTTTACCTGGATTAAATGAACCTGATGGAATGTTCTGATTATGAGGAAATCCTGGTGGAACTATAAAACAATATGGTACTTTAAGATCAAGTTTTTTATTTATAAAAAGATCGATATACATACCAGCACCACCAGGAACATTAAAAAATGGGGTGGTTCTCCCTGGTGGTGGTTGTTGTCCAGGAATTCCTCCACCAGGATACTGTTGACCAAGTCCTGGATAACTTCCACCACCAGCAATACTAGGATTGAACTGGCGACCATTTTGTCCATCTCGGCCATCAAGATAATTTCGACCTAAAATTTAAAAAAAGCATATTAGCAAAAACTTATAATTTATTTTGAAAAATTTACTTGGATCTGGTTGGTTAACATCATGTCCAGGATAATTGACAGGCCGATTTCTTGTCAAAGTTGGATGATTTGGGTCAAATAATTCAGAGCCAGGATATCTATTCCCACTTGACCCAATTTGTTCAGATTGTCCAGAGCCTGGTCTCAAATTCAAATCGATATTTTGTTGATTATTCCAAGTTGAATTGTTCCAATTAGAATTTGGAAAATTTTGCGAATTTGGATAATTTCCAGTATTACCCCAATTTCGGTTTTGATTTGTAGAATTTGGAAATGAAAATGGATAATTTTGATTTTGATCAAGACCAGAACCAGATTGATCTCTTCCAGGATAATTTCCACGATCATATGGATTTATGTTTTGATTGTTTTGATTGATTTGATTTTGATTTGATCCAGGATTTGGATTTATAGGGAATTTATTCGGTGGTGGGAAATTTTGTGGATTTTGTGGATAATTTTGTGGTAACACCATATTCTCTCTTGGAGATCCCAAGTTCTTATAATAAGGACTATTTAAATCTGCTGATTGATTCCCAATATTTTGCCAATTTCTTCGATCACCTTGATTGAATAAATTATTATTAAAATTGACTTGTTGTTCTCCAGATGCTGATAATCCCCTTTGGCCTGAAAGAAATTGCTGCTGATCATAATTTTGTTGTTGATTTAGCACGGGAAATGTGTTTAAATTTCTTTCTCTATCTCTTTCTATGGTCGATTGAAATCCTGAAGATCCTGAGGATCCAATGGAAGGACTTATAGTGTTACTTATATTATGTCTGGTACTTCCATAAATAGAGGGGTTATAATAGTCTGTGATTGAGGATTGATCTCTTTTAGGTGCAAAAGGGTTAGGAGCATGCCAATTTATATTTGGATCAGCTTGTTCTCGCAAATCTCGATCTTCAAATTGACTTTGTAAGGCAGCAACTGGTTGAGTTTGACTAATTGGAACACTGCTAAACATAAACATAAAATGAAATAAAATATCATTGATTTCCAAAAAATTCAAAATATTAACGATCTTTAACTTCAATATGTACTCGTATAGGTTCTGTACTGGTTCAAATTTATCTTACTAGTTTTTAGCTCAAATTTTTTGGCTCTATTTCACAATTTTCTTGATTTTTTGCAGCTTCTTGATATAAAAAAAGAATCTACACTAGAAGCCGTAAAATATCAGTACCTAATAGAAAATTTTCCGGGTTCTAGGTTATTTTTTCAATGTCAAAATCTGGAAAAATTCTGAAATCCAAAATTTGTATTTTTGTGCCATTATTCTAACATTTACAATTTGTACCCTACCAGACCAGTACAAGTATTTATTTTGGACTAGTCAATATTGGACCACTGTCCAGTTTGTCTATACAATTTCTTAGGAACATACCAATAAGGACTAGGTACCTAGTACCTATAGTATAGTAAGATACTAGAAACCCAATAAATGCAAAAATGCTCAAAGAAACTTAAGACTAAAGACAAAGATAAGAAAGTACTACTGATATTCTAATAAATATGTACAAAAGGTTAATAATGTTCAAATTATATGATCACGAAAAATTTTAAATATGAACTTACCGATCTCGATTCTCTCGAGTATCATAATTATATGGTAAAGCTGATCCATTATTTTGATTAGGACTAAATGGATAATAAGGGTTATTGCTATTTAGATTCTGATTATTATTTTGATCATATGAGCTAGTAGGTAGTCCAGCCGCAAAGGCACATAAAAAATTGTCGTTAAAACTACAAACCAATAGTAATAAAATGGTCAAGTAACAACACAAGGCGGTTTTTGAACACTTTTTGAAGCCACTTCCAACTCCTCCACCACCGTCAAAAAGTTTTTTAATTCGTTCCATTTCAATAAATCTCTTGACTATTTAACTTTCAATTTCTTTCTCTTAAAAAGCCGCAAAAATCGAAACTTTCAAGTTCAAAATCAGAAATCGATTTCGATCAGAGTTTGGTTAATTTTTTATTGAGATATTTGAACATTTGAACATTAGAACAATGGCAATAAAAAGTTATTAAAGTCTCGAAAATTAACTTACTGAATATTTACATTTACATTAGATTACTCATCAGTACTATAGAGCTCATTTATTATTCGTCACACACTGAAGCACATACTCAATAAAAATGCACATATTGAAATAACAAAATCAAATCGATATGGTTTAGTATATATACTCGTATAAGTATTTCTGTAAGCTTCTATTAATAGCCTATATGTTTGTGCAAACTTTTAGATTTCCTTTTGTAAAAAGTCAAAATTTTAATTGCAGATCAATTTAGCTCAAACTGACACACCTTACATTTGCAATTAAACTCAAATTCCATAAGCATTTGTCATCTAGAGCCTGGACTAAATAAACACATCTTTGTCCAGTCACATTTTTCTATAAAATCTACAAAATCTTAGGAATTGTCAAGTACTTTGTCGAACATTTTGTAAACAAAGGCTTAATTAAGATAAATGAACTTCATTTCTTGTCCTTTATTTTAATTGCTCATGCAAATGTAAATAAAAACAATAGTTTTTAACTTTTAACAGTCTTTTAATCTTGTTGCTAGATCTTTTTGTATTTTTGTCCAATTGCTTTGTACTTGTAAATTGCATGCACTTTACAGGTAGTAAACTGAATTTTGAATGTTTTGAAGATTCAAAAGAATCTGAAATCTCTGGATTTTTTTGATTTTTGAGTGACTTTGTGTGAATTCTGATGATTTTGAAATCTCTGGATTTTTGATAGACTTTTGAATATTTTTGGCAGTGTTATGTTAGCTCTTGTACGAGTAATCACTTGGAACTCCTATGTGAAATTGAGAGTTATTGATCTTACTTTAAAAACTATACTAATCCTGAGTCCCTGAGAAAGAATGGAATTTTTAGATGAGATTTTTTGCTCTATTGTCGGTTGTTGCAAAAACCCAACGTCTTCAAAAAAAGTCCAAGATATACAGAAAGAGAAGCCTCGGGCCACACCTGGGCTGGCTTATGGAGAAGTTCACAACAAAAATCCAAACACAATTACATTATATCAGTAGGTACTTGTATGTGTACAGTATACTAAGAAATTGCATGCCAACCGAATGTCTTTAAACATAGACACTAGTAGGTATTTAACTATACAGCATAGTTAAGTATGGAAAAGTGCGTGAGTTTTTTTCGACATTTCTTTAGGAAATAGTAGGGGACTGTCGTTAAGTTTTATAAATTATGATAAATAAATGATTTGCTAGAATTTCATTGGAACTTGAAAAAGTAAAACTGAACTACTAAACAAGTATGTACTAGCACTAAGGTAAATTGTACCTAGTTAAATGTATTTTTGATATTTGAGTTTGAGAGTAGTCCATCAGAGATAAGCGCGTGTACCTATGTATTTATGTATGAGGTTTTATATGAGGTTTTTTCTGATGATATGATGGTCGGTCGTTTGCCAAGTTATTCGAGTTCGAGTTCGAGAGTCAGTTTGTTAAAAAGTGAAATAAAATAAAGGTAGATAAGTTGAATATTGAGGTGTAAAACTATATAGTAATCCTTATACCTACTTATAATTTAGGTATATGCATAAAGCTTAATGTTTTGTTGTTTGACTGACTGAATACGAGTACAAGTTAGTAGTAATACAAGGGGGTTTCAAAATTCAACATCTAATACATAATACAGATAATGTACGTATGTGTATGTACTTATACAGGTTAGATAGTCAATGGGTATGGTTAGTATGGTAAAATAAATGTAGGGTTTGTTGGACTATACAAGGTGGAATTACTTAAGGGCAGGTGGGAAATATATGAAGAGGAAATCCAAGAAAAGTCAAGTCAAGAAATCTTATGAATCGATGCATTAAACCCTTAAAATAATACCTTAAGTATACATATATTTTATATCTTAAGTTTAAAATAAGACTTTAAACATGATACTTGTACTTGGTAAAGTAGCAAGTATTAAAACAATAAAATACTCGTAGAATGCATGACATCCAAGTCTAGATGCAGACGCATTTTGAAATGACTTGGCTTTTTATTCTTAAATATACTAATACAGTAATTTAATACAAAAAGTCTCAAATTTTAAAATTTTGTAGTAGTAAGTGTTAATACTAAAAGCAAAATCAAAGTAGGTATAAACAATATACGGCAGTATTTTTAAAATAGGTATGAGATTTTAAGATAATTTGATGTTTTTGAAAGTATTCTACTAGGACCATACCTCTAGATAACTATCAATGAATTGAGATTATTATTGAGATTTTTTTGAACCTCGAGACTTGAAATTTTCTAAAATAAGGTTAAACTGTTAGTACTATCTATAATTGAAAAGTTTCTTTTGAAGTATCAGTTAAATTATTTATAAAATTTTGATTTTTGCATTTAAAAATATAATACGAGTACATTATACTCGTACATACCTAGGTTTACTGTTTCAAAAAAATGTACTCTAAAATCATAAATCTCGAGATTTTAATCCAAAACCAAAACCATGTACCTACTGTATATTGTACAAATCATTAATTTCAATCTAGATTTTTTAACATTTTACTTGTAAAAAGTACAGTATTCTGCATTTGATACAATTTGGATTTGGATTCTGGATAGTTGTATTAGTATTGTTCACGAGAGCACGAGTTCTCTCGAGACTCACCGGAAATTTAAACAAACGCCTCAGCGATTGAGATGAGAGAACAATCGGTCCATTTTAACATTTTTAACAATTTTATGCTAATGTCTACTTGTCTTCAAAATTCTGCTTGCATTTTACTAATACTTACTTTCAGTTTATAATATAATGAGTTTATTATGTCAGAGTCAGAACTATGAACTCTTATTAAACATGATAAATGAAAATGTTAAAAATTGAAATATCATTTTGTGATTTATTTTATGACATATTTACTCCATTAAAAATGTGTTAGTTCAAAATGTATTTGCTTAAACTAGATCTGAATTCTAAGCTGACATTTGGCTACATTATTAACTAATATATTAACTTCATTTATTTCAATTGATGATACATAGAGTCATATTATCTAAAACGCCAAATGACCTAGACTTTATTTCGATAATTGATAAGGCAAATGATAAGACAAGATAAGACTAATAAAGTACCTAGATAAAAAATATTTATAAGTAATAGTAAAAGCGGAAGTAATTGAATAATATTCCTAGAATTTTACAGAAAGTATACTCTATAACGTCACTCGAAGGGCAAAACATGTATTACAATTACACCTTAAATAAAGGCATGCGTTATAAAATAAATAAAGAGATTGTTTTTTTGAAAGCTCGTAATTGAAGTGAAGTCCATAGTTTAGAAAAAAATTATTGCCGTTCTTGATGTTATAAAGACGCTATAGAAGAAGTTTACTGTAATCAGTAATCTATACTCCATAATGTCCTAAAACATAGAGCTCTAAAACCATTAAACTAATTTTAGTTAAAGCTGAAACTATATCTGTAGTTTAGTTATTAGTTTAAGTTTAATTACCTAGTTAATTCTTATATTTATAAAAATCATTACAATTACAATTATAATTACATAATAATACTTTTTAAATTTTCAATTGTTCCAAGATTTTGAACCTTGATGTATTGGCTAATTTGACCTAATGAAATTATTAATTTAACTATTAAATACTAATAAAACTAACCTCTCTATAAGGTACGATTTTCGATTTCGATTCGAGTGTCTTATAGGTCTCGAAAATCTCGAAATCTCGAAAATGCAGAATCTCAAAACGCCCTCAGAAATACCAAAAAAATAACTCAAGTTTTCTAAACAAGGTTCTAAAATACCAGTCTAGTTTAAATCGCATTAGCACATTATCTGTTATCTGATGAAATTTTTAAAATTGTAATTTTAATTAACTTTAACTATTTAATTACAATTAAATAGCCAAATTAAATGTAGTTAATTGTTAAAATATTATAAATTCAAGTATCTCAATTGTTATTATATACATTGTACTAGTTTTTAAAGCAAATAATGGAAGAATACGCTCGAGAACCCTGGTAAGGAAAGGAATCGGAATTCAGAATCCTAGTTAAGTTAGTTAATTTAAAAGTTAATCAACTTGTCTTTTTTGTGACCTTTTAGCCCTTGGAGGATTGTAGACGATTGTGGTGGAGCATTTACAATGGGGGTAAATAATTTCCTAAAAAAATTGACCCAAAATTTATGATTTTTTGTATTTTTAGGCAATCGGTGGATCGATATTTCAAGCTATTAAAGGATTTAGAAATTCACCTGCAGGTTTTGGTATGTCTATGTCTATCTATTTTAATTATAATTAATAATTAGTGATGGTGATTAGGATGTATGGATAGGGTATGGTATGATGTTTGTTCATTTTTTTAGGTAATCGAATGGGTGGTAGTTTAACAGCTATTAAGGCTAGAGCTCCAATAATCGGCGGAAATTTTGCTGTCTGTAAGTTAAAGTTAAAAGGGCAAAATCCTAGAATACCGGCCACAATTAATTAAAATATTCTGAATGTGATTTCTGACTAATTGAGACCCCCTGAGTCCGAATATGAAGTCAGATTGCGGCGCTGACCTCCCGGTCAAAAGTTATAGGTCTTTGAACTTTGACATTTCGAATCTTAAAAAATTCATATCTCAGCTTCTATGAGAGCTAGACGTTAATCTAACACATCATTAGAAAGGTCTCAACGAGTACTACAAGATGACCTAGGTCATTGACCCCGAAGGTCAAAGGTCAAGGG
>JAQIXA010002200.1:0-19157 GCA_034699045.1 Nanhermannia cf. coronata Gr-Ori-00579 | reverse complement strand
TCAAAAAGTGTTGGGCCTTCAAGAGCTATTTAGCTCATAGTTAACTTTATGCCCAAATAAATAAATAAATAAATAAAAATAAATAATAAATAAACAGAGAGCAGAGAGCTATTACAAATATATTATTTATCAGTATGTAGTAATCTTGTTTTGCAATTTAATTTGATATTTAATTTAATGTTAATGAATGATATTTCAGGAGGATGAGGAACCACTAGAGCCTGACGAGTTACCTGAGCATTTGAGACCTCCACCTGCAGGAGGTGGTCTTCCTTTTGATAAGGTAAATTATTTGTAAAAATTACCTCGAGAAAAATGAGTTGAGATGAGATAGTTTTTATGGTTCTTGTTTGCAGATTGGACAATTAAACCCTGATGAAATTATGAAAATGACCAAAAAGGGAAAGACAGTTATGATGTTTGTCAATTTAGATGGAAACCCTACTAGACAAGAGTGTGAAACATTGACGAGTTTATGGCAAACCTCTTTAAGAAATAATCACATTCAAGCTGAAAGGTAATTGGAGAAAAATCTAGCAATCTTTTTTGTATCCTTCCTGAATCCTGCTGTCCAGAATCCTGATTTTTTTCTATCCTTCTACACTACATTATTTCCTATATTACGAATTAACGAAGAAAGATCTCTGGAAAAAACAAACGGTCTCCTTTTTGAACTTTGATTTTTAGGTTCCTAGTTCCTACCTAGCTACTAGCAAACTTGCTTGATTTTTTTTACACTCAAGTCTTTAATATTCCTAAATTTTACGGTTTACCTTTATAAGCCTTTACGTGGTTTTAATTTTGATCTGATATTTGATATTATAGGTAGGGTACTTATACTTAATGATTATTAAGTAATTTGTTATTTTTTCCAAATTAGGTATGTGATTGAAGATTCTCGTGCCATATTCTTATTTCATGACGGAGCACAAGCGTGGGATGCCAAAAAATTCCTTATTGAACAAAAAGGACTTAAAGATCTATCTTTAGAAGGTCAAAATCATGATGGAATATATAAAATGGGTCCTGAGCCTCAAAAAGAAGAATTATGATTACTAGATAAAGACTATTTTTTAAATATAAATTAAGCATTTTTACGTTTTGCATTTTTGTGTTTCTCGCAATAAATTAAAGTTAAAAATATTTATTATCTAAATGTTAATTTGCGAAAGAAATACATACCTACATACATTAATTAACATTTATTTTCCGTTTTATAATTAGTATTAAGGACCTAATTTATTTTTTAATTATTAGGTTTATCGTAAAAAATTGACAAAATTTATAAAATGTGTAAATTAGGAACATCTACAATCAAACATATTTACAAAAAAAGTTTCATAACTATGTATCTACTTTTGTACATTCAATTTCAGCTTCAATTTTCAATATTTATTAATATTAATTTAGGTATAAGTATTTTAAGATGAGATACGAGTAGATTAACATTTAAATTAATGCTCAAAAGTTTCATTTTAAATCAGAAGAACAAGGATTTAATTTCCATTTTGATATTTATAAGAACTTGCATTAGAGCTTGTTGATCCTGATGAAGTTTTAGTTTTTCTCCAGTGTTTAATTAAATGAGCGAGTGCATGAGGATCGACACCTTTCTCGCACAGTCGAATGCAATGTCCGAGTGTTTTATCATCAAGTCTAGTATTCAAAATTTTTGACATTTCTTGGAGAATTCTAAAAGCTTCTTTTGACTCGAATTTCCTTTGGTTCTTTTTCTCCTCATCTTGAGCACTTCTGGGTGTCAATGTCAATGAAAATGAACCATTTTTCTTGTCCATATCTAGAAAAAAATTAAATGGGAGTTTGAATATTGAGTAAGTATAATAGAACTAGCTAGCGCTAAGGTAAGGGTACTTATTTACCTATTAAAAATTGGCCTAAAATAAAACCTAAAATTTATACATTATTTAATTTAGCCATCTCGATATTTCTTAACAAGTCAAAATTGGGCTTTTCAGAGCTGATCTTATCCCTATCTTTCTACTGTTACTGTTCTGCTCTACAAATACAATGCCTTACCCTGTATCTGCACTTACAGAGGAAATTGGGGTTTTCATTTCAGAGCTGAAATAAAATAATGCTAAACTAAACTTCCAGAATATAATCAAAATCAATAATCTAGAAGATAGATTGAAGATTGGTGATTGGATTGGATTTTCTACTCTAAACTCTACTAGCTTTCTTTAGGCCTTAACCTGGCCTTAGCTTAGCCTTCAGCCTTAGGTTTTAGATGACAAATTACAAAATAGAGGTCAAAAATAATGCTTTAAAACTTACTTTGAGATCCACTTGGCCTGTCCAACATTTAGATTTAAGAACCTTTTTCAATTTTTAAGAACCTGACCTGACCTTCAAAAAAATTCTCTATCAGTTTCAGTCAGGTTATTAATTTTTTCAAATTCAATTATTAAAATTTCAATTATTAAAAATTTCAATTGAAAATGAAATCAATTCAATTCAATTCAATTTCAATTTTCTTTTCAATGTTTCAGTTTCAGTTGTTCATTTTCAATTTTCGACGGCTTTCAAAAGGAAAACCATCATTTAGATTTTAGATAAAGTTTCAAAACTTGGATTTTTTGGGATTTTGAGATTTTTTGAGATTGATTCGCTTTCGCTTTAGGCTTAGCTTTAGGTATTTATAAGAGGTGAGAGGGTATTATATACCTAGTTAATTGTAATTAGGCTGGCTGTTAAAAATTGAATTATTTATAATTTATAGTATGTATCATTGAAGTTAGCTGATTTTTGACCCCTCAATTATCAATTATCACTGAAAATGAGATAAATTAACCTTTTTTGTTTATTTATACATAATATGGTTCGAAATTCGAATCGATATCGATACATAAACTTACTGTATTCAAAGGTAGTTTTTGGATCTCTTATAAGAACTTAATAATTTTTGAGTTTGACCCGTCTCCGGTCTTTACGAAAAATGAAAAATTCATGAAAAATGATAAAATATTAACAAAAAAATATTTTTTCAATCATGAAACTGAAAAGTATAGATAGGATTTAGGATACTTTATTTTTAAAATATAAAAAGCATAGGTAATTTGTAATTGTAATATCTAGTCTTGTCTTGATTCTTGATACTGGTTACTGGACTACTGGACCTAGACTTACCTATCCTATAATGATACCTAAGTACTTATAGTTTATTTTTATTTGGTTTTACTAGTTAGTAGTTTCTAAAGGTCAAAAAGGAAGGACAAATGATTTTTTGTTATATAATTTACATGTTAAACTAGTGTACAAAATCACTTTGTATTAGCTTTGAAACAAGAATGAAAAATGACATATAAATCTTTCTACTAAAGTAATTCTGTCTTTGTCTTCTACTATCCCTATTCTCTACCTCTTATAGCCTTTGTACACCGACAAATTCCAGTTCTTCTCCAGTTCCAGTTCAGTAATATCTTTTTCTCCATTGTTTATACTTTATACCCATATCCATAATGATTTCATTTGCCAAGAACCGGTTTTTTTTATCTGTTCTTCTCAGAAAGTACCCAAAAATATTAATGGAAATTGATCTTTTCTGAACCTAGCAATTCCAATATTTTACGAGAGAATAGATCTTGAAACTAATTTAAAAAGTCGAAATCTAAGCCAATTAAGATTAAGATAAAGTTGATAATTACATGCCTAGATCTAAATAGGCAGAAAATTCTACGAAAAGTTCATTTCCAACAGTATTTTACTAGAAAATATGCTAACCTGTTAGTAGTTATGTTATTTAAAAATAATTAAGTTTATCCTACAATTTTTTCTTATTTTATGCATTAAAGCTACCTATGCTATGTATCCGTAATCTGATAATCTATACTTACTTACTTATACGAGTATATCATTCATTTTATTAAAATTAGACTAAACTTTTCTTTTTCTTGTGAAGTACCTACCTATTATATTATATCTACTACTCGTACAATAGTACAAAGCACAAAGCATTTTCAATACTTTAAAAGATTTTTCAAAAATGTTCAGAATAGGTCCTGTCCTAACTTATATAAATATAAAACCTTTAAATGACATAATAATACCTATACCTCTTGACTTACAAACTAAATTTTTACTCTGCATACTCGTAAGGTAAGTACCTAAAATTCGTGTCAACCCTAAAATCTCCAAAAACCAAAATCTCCAATTCCCTATACCTACAGATATATCCAATTTCCAAAATTTTTGTATTTTTATAAATTTTGGAAATTGGAGATTTATTAAGAGATTTTGGTTTTTGGAGAATCGAAGGGAATGATGTAGGTATTAGTACCCTAATACTCGAATTTTGAATTTTCCAACTACAGATAAATTAACATACTTTTTCATTTTAAATAGATACAAATTTAAATTTCATAACTTATTTATTATATACCTACTTAGGATTAGTACAGTATTTAATACCTATCTAATCTGTTACGCGGTACCTAATTGTAAAAGTCATAAAAATTTAAAAATGCGTAGAAAACTCATCCACAGATTAATTAAAACTTACATTGTCGTAAAAAATTCAATTTGTTTCTTCCATGGTCAAATCAAATCAAATAAGAAATTTTCCATTCCTAGCCTGCTTATAATATTCAACATTGAAACAATTTTGAAATCTTAGATTTTGTAATGTAATCAAATGAACGAAAACTAAGATTTCAAATCGCAAATTGAGATAAGAATACCACTTTAACAGTTTGAATGCAAATTTGCATTCAAATGACCATGCCTAATTTGTACTTGCGACTTTTTGATTTAAATCTTGTTTTCCCCAGATTGTTACATTAACTTTGTGAAAGATCTTATTGCTGATAAGATTGAAAATAAAACGCAAATTTGTGTATTTCATTCGCCAAATGGCACCAGTCCACTTGAAATCATTAAAAATATTTAAAAAATCTGTACTATTTATGGTGTAAAATAATTGCACAAATATTTGTGTTGACTGTTGACTAATCAATTTGTAAGCTGAATTAATTAGCATTTTCCAATATTTCTTGTTTACTTTTTCCTGTTTACACTTATGGATAAAGGTCGTAATTATAATAAGGGATAAATTAACATTATTTGGCTATTTTTGCCAAAAAATCTCTTGTCAAAGGCTTAAAGGACAGGTATGCATGATAAAAAGATGTCATCTTAATTATTAATGTGCTAAGCAATTAGGCAAACAATTCGATTGTAAAAATAATTGACAAACTTGCATTGAAATATCTTTGATATAATGGCCAAAATGGTCTTGCAATTTCCATAAATATTTCCTCAAGTTTTGATTTTATAAGTGTTATGTAAATGTATTTACATTTAATAAAAATGCATTTTTAAGGGCTTAGGTTAGGTAAAAAATGTAATAAATTTTAGGGATTTTTACAATTTTTTAGCTAAAAATTTAGGCAAAATTACCAATATACGATATACCATATGTACTGATACTTTATGCATTTTCTTGCATAAAAAAAATTAATAATTGGCTGCTCAAAACTTGCTTTGAATTTTTACTATTTTTTGGTAAGTCCACTAAATTACTTATCAAATCATATTTTTTGCTATAAAAAGGAAAATTAGTACTTACATATGAGTACTACTGATACTTGTATGTATATCTTATCTTACAGCAGGATTACAGGATATAAAGTATAGTATAGTATAGGTTTTGATTGATATTTGATATCATTAAAATTTGTACAAAAAAGCCACTTTATGAAGATACCTCAAGGGCACCAAGAATATTTTTAATAGTGTTCGCAAATTATCATATCCAGAATCCACAGAAAAAAAAAGTTATATTTAGTTTTAATTTTATTAAAACAAAGGTGCTGATGAATGATAGCTTGAGTATCCCCTACATTTACATCAAAAAAGTTGACAAAAAGTGAGTATTTAAAAAAGCTTTTTATACCTGCTATTTTATTAGCTTGTTTTTATCTTAAATTAAATTTTATCTTTTGATCTCTAAAGTTTGTGCAAAAAATTTAACAAGACGGACAGGCAGAGCAGACACTCCTAAAAAAATCATTTTTGGGGTAAAAAAAATCAACTTTAATTCGCAAATTATTTTGATTCTAAATTCTAATTGTCGGCTTATCTCATACTCATCCTCAGTCTCTTGAGTGTGTCAGAAGATACCTAAGTGATATACCAACCTATAGTCTATGTAAAAAAACCTAAGATTAGTAATCCATTAGTAGATACTCTGTAGTTTCAATCTACCTTAAATTTTTTTGATTATTAATGACAACCAGATGATAATATGGGTTGGGTGATGACATTTTTTACACATATTTTTCAGATCCTGAGAGATCTCAGGATCTCTAAAGGCTTGGTTTCGATTTTATGAATGAACTTTACAACTCAACAGGCAAATGCTCCAGGGTAGGTCCATAACCAAGACTTAATCATAAAAAATATGTACTTCAAAAGGTAGGTAAGTATGTACATATGTTGATTTTGACCGCGATTGTCCCTAAAAAAGTACATTTTTATGATTAAATGGCTCACCTTAAACTTAAACCTTAGACTTTTAGGATCATAAAAAATAATTGTATGAGTAAATAGAAATATATAGCCAATTTTTTGAATCTATCGTAATCATAGATAATATCAGTATGTATTATGTATAAGGTTTACTAGTATATGGGTGTGGAAATATTTCATTCATGAATTTGCAAAAGCATATCGAATTATAGTTGTAAATTCATTCAGAAAAGCTGGAGATTATTATCTAATAGGTACTCGTAATAGGCAGATTTTACTTTTTAAAATTGAAATTTTTTAAGAGTTTGAGTACCTCTAGCCTCTAACTAAATTAATAAATTCAGTTTTTTGATGGATGTAGATGTACCTATCCTATACATACGAGTATATGCAGCTGTTCAGTACCATTAAATTCATATCAAATTCAATCATTCATGTTCAAGTATAGGTGTGATGTGATATGCTTTTTTATGAGATCATTTTTCTTTTTCTGTAAAAAAACTAAGGATAAGACTAGAAGTATGGTTAAGATACTGCGTAAAATATCTTGTACTTTTTTGTACCAATTAATTCTATTTAGATTTTTTAGGGTATGTAATAAAAATGAATTGATCCAGAGAATTCCTTTAAAAAAATAAAACACCTGTTCAAATTCTGTGTTTTGATTTTGTTTTACAACATATTTGCATATAAAAAATTCTTAGAAATAGAATACATAGTGGGTAATTGGTAATTATGTCTCATTAGGTGTCATTTAAAAGTTTGTAAATGAGTCCTTTGTATTGTTTTTTTGTCTCGTTAATTTGCTTACAAAATGTAAATAAAAGTTCAATAAATGTCAGGCTAAATTATTGAAAACTACCTTCATATAGATTCATTACATGTGACAGAGTCTAAGAAAAAGTATCGATCGGAGGATTTGAACCTTATTTGAAAATTTGAAAACACTTTCAATTTCGGAAAATTTTTAAAAAATATCCTAACTAGGTAATTTCATTTGAATGCTTTCAAGTTTCTTACTGATAGAAATTTTGCAGATTTGAGTCATTTTTCAAATCTTAAGAACCTACAAATAAACATTTTTAAAAGTTATTTAAACTTACACACTAAACACGATCAGGATATTAAAGACAAAACTTTTTGTTCTCATCAATATCATATGCTAATGATAATGATAATAAGTAAGTATGTATTCAATTGCCAATTGTTTCATTTTCAATTCTTTCCTTGATGATTATTTTTAATAGATCAACCATAACCTTCTCAATGATCATTTACTACTCGTATGTAAAAATCTACGCATATCATTTCTTTAAAAACGATAATAAGGTGTGTATTTTGTATCTGTATTTGTAATTGATCCTAGAATCCAGATGCCAGATTCCCTGTGGGTTTTCCACACGAGTAAAAACACAAAGTTTACAAACAATTGCTAGTAAATCAACGGGTTTTTGGAGGTTTAATTCGATGCAATTTAAGCTAGGTAAAGGTTTTTATGATGGTTAAAACAATGAAACGATTAAACCATCAAGGAACGGGAAATATCCTTTTTAATAGCCGAAAATGTGAGAAAGTTTGCGATAATTTTTTGGCAACTTATAAAACTTGTATTAGTGTACTGTACTTATGCATATTGTAATGTTACCTGTGGATCATTTCTTGTGTAAGTTTACTGTGTGATCAATAAAATTGCCTTATTTCATATTCACCAGTGGTCAAAGTTGAACTTTGAACAGGTCCCCCCAAAAAATAGTAGTCTGATTTGATCGGTCGGCCAATCAACTAAATTTTATACCTATAAGATAATTCTTTTTGAACACCTGGCAATTTTGAGCAAAAACATGAAAGCATGGTCAAGTACTTTGAGGTATATAGTAGGTAGGGTACTACGAGTATAAGTACAAGACTGAATATTTGAAATGTTAAACTGATGATGACTTTTTAACTTGACTTGACTCAAATCATTTTCTCACTCATTTGCGATTTGCAATTTTTTTTATCTACGTAATCTACTATGACCATGTCTTGAGTCTTGTCTTGAGTCTTGAGAGATTAGCGATTATAATTCGTTTGTTATTAAACTTTTAACATATCAAATATCTCATCTTTAAACCATATACACTACATATTCTTATACTTATACATAATACATATATCTTATAGTACCTACAGATAGGACTATATATCTGTAGTACAAGAATTTAAGTAATGATAAAATTAAGAAATTATTGAATCTATTATTTTTTGCCAACTTTTCGACCTGTCCAACACTCGATCTAGAAATTTGAAGGATGATCATTTTATTTAAATGTGGATTTCAGTAATTATTCATACATTCTGGAACGATTATATATACCTATATACTTACATAACCTAGCTAGGTATTTCAACTTTTTTTGGCAAAATGATTCGAAAAATCTAGATATCTAATTCTAAGTACCTACATTATTATTCTAATTTTTAGTAATTAGTAAGTAATTTTTATAGGTAGATACCTAAATATGCAGATACTAGTAGGTACTAATTGTTATCTAAAAACCACACATTTTTCGGATACTTTTCAAATAATTTGAGATTGAAATGGCGACTAGACGATTTGTATTTGCAATCTAATCAAGACTTCAATCTCGAATAAATGAGCAAATTTAGGTCTACAATTTATGTCAAAAACTGTCGAACTGATCTCCTGATCCCGAGTTACTTTTATGCAAATTTCAGTTAGATTAGAAAGATTCAAGTAAGGCTGGTTTTATTATCACTAAAAAGATTTTATTTTGTCTAATCGAAATGTATAACAAAGACATTTTTACTCGTAAATACTTTCGATTTTTTTAAATTCTTATATAACTGGCTACCTAAACTAAATTTCAATCTAAATTACTTAACTAAACTCGTGTAAGCTCATTATAATTATAATAAAGATTAGACAGGTGGAAACAAAAATAAAAATGGAAATGAAATGATATGGGAGACAATGGTAAGTTTAGAAAAAAGTTGTCTTTATCTACAAAAGCTCATATGAGAAGCATATTAATCGCTCTTTTAAAGTCCTCTCCTCGTTTTGTTAATTTTTATTTTTATAGAACTTGCTTTAAAAAAAGCAATAATTTGTGATACCCTTCACTTATGTAACTTTGACTCATAGACAGGTAGGTAGATAATAAAACTGGATTTTGATTTTTTTTTCAATTTCGACTTCTAGACTAACTTTTTATAGAGAAATAGGAAAAGTGTATCAAATTATTAAAATGTCTGGCTCATAAAGTAGTGTACAATAGTATCATGTGAATGATTTCTGAATTGCTTTTAGATGTGCAAAATATGAGTTTGAAATATTGCAAATATGGCCAGTTGATTGAAAAGCCAAAAAATTTTCAATTAAATTTATTGACCCTTAAAAAGTCAAGATGAAATTATGTTACACATATGGTCTGTATGAGCAGACAAACGATTTTTTTCTAAACCATTACCTACAAGTATTCAATATAATTATACCTTAGAACATAGACATATTAGTAGTATAGTAATTTATCTATTGTTTTGTTTAAGGTGCAAATGCAAGTGCAAGTAAAAGCTTTTTTTTTTGCTCATTTCTGATCTTGAAAATCTCGATGGATTATTCTTAAAACTGAACCCCTGAAGGGTTCAAATAAAAGTAAAAGTCATAAAAATTTTTTTGCTTTTTTTCAATTTGAATTCAATAATATAACTCGTATTACCTATTATGTAATGTATCTAATACTTAAGTGCTTTTGAAAACAATGTAAATAGAATTTACCGACACAAAAACATGTATAGATACACTTACATATACATACATTAATAGACTAGTTACACTTAAATTCTGGCCGAGTTGACCAAATAGCTATAAGATACGCAGAATTTTAAGTAATGCGAAATTCAACTTTGAAATTTTTTTGACTTTGAAATGGGTGTTTTAACTTTAGACATGATCATGCAAATACATAATATGGAGGAGATCAAAGAACTGCTCAAAATTTTCAATTTTTTTCAATTTTATTTGCATTTATTTCTAGTAGAATTTCAGTGATTTCTATATAACTTGTAGTATTAGTGTAAGTAGTAGCAATACTTTGAAATGTTGAATTTAATTTGGTTTAATCTCGGGCCATATTTGCATATCGATATCAATGTAACAGTCTGATATTTTTCTTTAATTAAATTTATATAAGAACTCAAGTGTTTAATCTAAATCTGATTGGTGTCGACTGGCAGTCTAGCATTTTTACCCTTTTTAGCATAAAAATATCACGAAATCCTAGTAATAATAGTGTAAAACAAACTTTAATCCCAGGACTTTATAGTATAAGTCATCAGTATAGTGATATTCAAAAATGGCATGATTAAAGATTTTTAAAAAATCAAAAATGCTGTTTTACAAATTTAATTTGCATAAACGCATACATACACATATATGGTATACTAATAAGTATTACATTGTACATTATGATAGTACCCTACTTGATATGATAAATATTCTAGAAAAGAATCATTTTTTGGCAAAAAAAATTAAAGTAATAGTCTACTTGGGTCTTGTCCAAAAAGTTCAAGATCAAGTTCAGCTTACTCAACTAAAGGTTTGATAAAAGTCAAGTTATACCTCAAGCTATTGAATATCAATTCCTTTTTTTTTCCTTTGCTTTGCTTGTTGAATAAATGCTCAGGTATTCATTTTGCATAAGGACATTAATTAAAAAACACTTTTTTAATTACACCAGATTCTTATGGTAAAATTTTGCTTATATAATATCAAGTGCTTAAATATTATTAGAATTAGAAAATAAGATAAGTTAATGGCACTAGGAATTTATTGCACACATCATGTACAATACATACAGATTATACATGTGTATTTTAATGTCTGGTAATTCTATTTGTTTGCAATTTGCAAAGGGTTAAAAAAATGCATATTTTATTGTGTAAAAATGCAAAAATTCTGGTTGTCATTTTGGTGCCCTTTCGTCTAGAATTGAAAGAAGGTTAATAATTATATCTTCTTAGAATTCAAGATGCTAGTAATATGTATAACAAAGTGGTAAAAGATCTTACAGGGTTATAAAAATTCACATTTTTAAGCAATATACTTACATAATACGAGTAATAATATGTACTCTAATTCTATTGTAATAAAAAGATGCTTAATTAAGCCTAGTACAAAATAGTAGTGCAAAATATGGTCTAATTCTAATGCAAAAAGTGCAAAAAGCTCTGAAAATTTCAATTTTAGCCTCATCTTGATTAGTAAAACATGACACTCAAAGTTAAATTTTGAAAAAATTTGCAAAATTTCGGATTTTGAACCAATTTTTGATCGATCAGAACGATAGTTTTAGATTAGAAATTAAGAAGTAGAAATTATCTATACTCATCGAAACCTACAATTATCCAAAAATTACAAAGTTCCAACAAATACTAGCTTTATATATTTACCTAGAGAAAATAACTTTTCAAAAAATTTTGAAAATTTTTGAAAAATTTTGCAAGTCAAACACGCTTTGAACTACTCAAACTTTTAGATCTTAAAGATTTTAGGTCTGCACATACTCTGTAAATCTTTTAGAACCATTTGTCATTTCATTAGTAGGGTACCTAATAATTTGTTTAATATACTTCAATTTTATAGATCTTGCGATCTATTCTGTCATACAAAATTGCTTGCATTATGAATCATTGTATTTTGTCCAGCCAGAATCAAAAAAGTCGATCATTTTGTTAAATAGGTACCCTACCTATATAAAAAAAATAATCTCAAAATCTTTACATTTATAACCCTGAAAAGTGAAAAGTTTTGACACTTAAATCTTGTCCTTTTTCTTGTAAAAATTGTAATTGCACTCTCGCATAAAATACAAGTTTTGATCTTTCTCAGGATCATCAGACATTATATTTGACGTCAGAATCGGATCAAATCATCCAGAATGAAATGATAAAAAATGTGAATTCACCATTTATGGTCAAGTTCACATTTTTTTCGATTCCAAAGTCTGGCACGTGGAGTAACAAAGTCAGTCAGATTTCTTGAACACCAAGTCCAATTGTTTATAAATTACCTAATCTGATCTCAATGACATTTGTACACCAGTTTTTTATACAAGTGTTTGTAAATGATATGGGTAAGGTATAGGATTAATTACTTACTAGTATTATAACCCTATACGAGTATAAAAATGAATTATAGTTCTACTTAAATCACATTTTTAAATGCAGACGAGCACATCTAATTCGTTTAATTTTCATGAATCAGTTTACCATATTCCTTAAGACTTGTACCTACCTAGATAGATAGTTATAAAAAATTGGAAAAAAACTTGCTCATTTTTGTCAGAATTTCTAAATTGCTCTTCATTCAAACTTTGAAATATAATCACATCATTCTACAAGTTAAAATTTGTAAATTTACATTTTCTTAGAAATGGTCTAATCTTAAATCTTGTTATACATACTAGTAGTAGTAGATACATAATTCGATGGCGTAAGTTCATTTCTCATAATAATGCAGTTTTATGTCTACATTTTACAAGCAATTATACAAAGTCATAAAAAAACCAAAAATTATTTCTTTGTAATTTGTATCATTTCATCATTTTTTGAGGAAATCTTAAAAACATCATTTTTCCCTACTAATAATCTCATATTGAATTAATCTCTCATAAAAATAGTCAAAATAATAAACAGATTGACTCTTAACTTGTATAGTTTATAATCAAAAATCTAAATCTAAAAGTATCATTGTTTGAGTTAAGGTCAAGTTCATTAGTAGTGGTTGTAAAAAAGTTGAAAATAAGTGAAATTGCAGAATTTTTTCCACAAAGTAATAGTACAGTATATATGAAGATATTTGAGTAAATACAGTACCTATAGATAGGGAAATGAATTTTTTATGAGATATCAATTGATCAAGAGATAAAATGATATTTTATAGACTTGTAATTGAACATAAAAAACTTTTTTTTACTAGGTATGCATGTTTATTGTACTTCGTATATCAACGTAAAAAGGAAATTACTTAGATTTGATTGAAATTTGATAGTTTTTTGTCATTTTTATGCAATTTTGTGAATACCAAGACCAAGATTACCGACATCAAAACAACTGATTTTATATCAGACTACCTTAAAGTAATAGCCCAGTCATTAGTCATTAAAAGAGTCATTTTTAGCAAATACCTGGTATGTATTAGAGTTTAAGGATTCACAGATTTTAATTATCTGATTTGAAAAGAATCATATTTCTAAGTGATCTAACCTAGACAAGAGTTTAGACAGGCTTTAAATAAATGCATTTTTATAATTTAGAGCTTATTAATTAGGTATTACAATCAAACTGTAAAATGCGAAATTCTTTGCAAATAATGCATAAAAATGCAGAGTCTAGCTATCCATAATCTCTCAATTGTTATTATTTTTACACTTTTGGAACATTACAGTTCATTGTGACATTTTTTAAATTCATATTTGCTAAACCAAAATGCCCATTTTGACAAAATTGGATCAATTTTGATCCAATCTACTTACTGAAGATTAGGAAGTTTTCATTGAGAATCATCGAGATGCTTAATAATAATAAGTAATATTTAAGTAATAAAGATTAGAATTTTATGCAAGAATGAAAGACTCATTTTTTTGCAAAAACAAGTTTATACCGAACAATGAACATTTGTAAAACTACACAACTTAACCTCTGACATAAGTAGTATAGTATGAGTAAAATTTCATTATTTATTGTATATTGTCCAACCTCGTACATTTTACCATTTAACTTAACTAAAGCTTGAACAAATTAAGTATGAGAGAAAGCAAACAAAAACAGATTTCCATTTTCCAACATTTCATAGAAATTTGACGAATCATAATCATAATAACATACCTGGGTTATTTTGGGCAGTGAGTCACAAATCTAAGAAATATTAAATTAAAAAACCATGTTTTGAATTTTTAATGGCCATTCGAATCACCCCATATTACTTGATAAAGGGTACAATTGCATCATTCGAACTTTAATCCGAATTTTAATGTAAAAAAATCATCTTATTTTGATCATTGAACTTTAAGATTTAATTACAGATACATGCCATACCTATAGTATAAAGTATCAACAAACTACGCATCATTTGAGGCAAAAAAATATTTTTTTTTGATAGCTTGTAAACAGTTCATTCAAGTTTCAAGTTGGACATTTCGGGGGTGGACTGTTGCATTTTTATTTTACAAAGTTTAATTTAAATTTTGACACGTAGAGTAAGTAGGTAGGTAGTTGCATCTCATCTAACATTTTTAATTTTTGTAATTGAATAAAATACATTTATAATACTAGTACCTATACAATAAAATACTGACCATCTCGAAAGCTAGCTTTTTCATGCTTATCTTCTTGCCTTTAGGATCCAAATACTTAGGTATATGATCCTACTATAAAATTCAAGTTTTTAACTCAATGTTGTGTTTATTAAAATTTCAATTCAGCTACCTATATTCAACTCCAACTGATTCAGTTTTAAGACGGATTCTTTGAAATTTTTAGAAATTAATAAATATTAGAAATATTAGAAATTTTAGAAATATATAAAGCATTTATTGTCAGTATCATTATGAGGGTTTATAAAAATATTAAAAATATCAAAAACCTACACAAATTTCTACAAAAGAGTGCATTTTTTTTTATTTAAATGTAGGGTAAGTACTATATGTTACCATTTCATTGTTTGCTTGAAATCTCAAAAATATATTTTTTTCCAATATAATGTCATATTACATTAACCCCATAAAAATTGTCTCAAAATATCTAAAGAGATATATTTTTATTCCAAATGAGGTTTTGAAATTTTGAAATTTTTTTGATTCTCAATTCTCACATTCTCTATAGTTTATAGATATCAAAATAAGCTAATTAGAATATACCTAGATATATATTAGGGTATTATTTATTTTGTATCTACCTATATTCTAAATACATTGAATTAAAAAAATACTTTGCTTGATGTGAGACAGACAAAAATACTGAGTTTTATGGTTCATTTTTTTTCTTTGGATAAGCGAGATAGAAAAAATATGCCGGGTATTACTACTGACTACTACTGGTACAAACTACTAGTATTACTATTAAGGTTAAGGGCAATAACTTTACAAACCATCAGATTTTCGTGTCAAAAAATCATGTTTAAATAATCCCCTTTACTTTACTTTATATTTGTATTGTACCTATACTGGTACTATTCACATGAGCTGTCAATAAAAATAAAACTGCAGGCTTGAGGGCTAACAAGTAGTTGAAAATTTTGAGATTTTTGCGTGATTTTTAATCTTAAGATAGGTAAGTATGTTAACAAGGCTCTCATAATTACTATTATAAATATACGAAATAATCGTTAATCTGATCCAGCAGGTGTGTATTCTGTTGTGTTAACTTTGATTTACTTAGGTTATGTTTAATTGTTGACCAGAAAAGACAGGCAGGTGAATGGGTATGGTTTTTGATGAGATCAAAGATTTCATAAAAGCATTTTTGAAGCTTTTGAAAAACTCGAATTTCAAATACCTAAGGTAAATGCCTACATACTACATACGAGTATCTGTAGATATTGAAAAGGCTTTTTGCTTTTTTACTTTAAAAACTTCTCCCATTTTTTCTAGTTGTTTCTCTCTCAACCTCCCACACACATTATTATTATTATGATCATACCTAATCATCATCAATGTGATCATAATAATAATAAAAAATAAAATTATGAGTAAACACTTTGCATTTTGCATTAAAATTATTAATATTAAAGACTATAATTTTCTGGCATTGCATCAAAATTGTGATTAGAGGTAGATACAATAAATATACCTAGGTATAGTTAGTAGGTGAGGCTCTATCCTCTTTTTTTGGAAAGGTTAAATGTGCAATTTCATTAATTTTTGCACCCAATTATGCACTACACTACCCTTCCTTATCATGATCATTGATCATCATCAGATTAGAATTATGATATGTCGAAAGAAATCAATCATTTTTATGCAGATTCAAATACACTAGTATTTAGTATGATAAACTAGCCTTTAATTTTTAGTAAATCCTTACTTACCTTACTACGAGTATGTGTTCCTTACTAATGGATTTTGAAAAAAAAATGAAATAAACTGTTTAGAACAAGTTCAAATAAAAATTAAATTAGTTTTTTGGAGCCTTATTTTATTAAGAAAAAATAAGTATAAGGATAAGTAAGAACTTAGGATGGATACTTTAAGATTTATTAGATTATGCAAACTAAAGCATATTATTTAATGTTAAGAATGCGAATTTTAAGAATTATTTTTGAACAGTATTGTAAGATAATGATTAATTATAAAAATCTTTTAAAAAGATGGCAAGTTTAAAAAGTTTAAAAAAAAAGTAGGTATGGTAAAATTCAACTCAAATCGAATAGTTATAAAAATATTTTTAAAAAATTAAAATAGTAGGTAGGTAGGCTTAAAAAAGTCTAAAATCGCATCAAAAAATGCTAAAAAAATTATAATATACATAGGATAGGATATTAAAAAAGCTAAAAATGCTACAATTTAAAATGCAAATGAGTAAAATCGTGAGATAAAAAAAGTATTTAAAAAATGTCTAAAAAAGATGAAAAAAGTGTTAAATTAAATTTGCTTTTATAATTCTTGTGTTGCTGGTATTGGATCCTCAAGCGTTGTTTTGGTTGGGTTTAAGTTTAGGATGAAGTTGATTGGTTGGTGGAAGAGGTGTAAGTGGATGACGTTGTTTATTAATGCGGGTTGTTCGGGTTGAAGCGTCTTTTTGTTGCTTTCCCTTATTCCATCCATCTCTTCAGCAATGCTGCAAAAAATTAATATATGTATAATTAATTAAATAAATATACCTAATAAAAGTGGGAGTACATACACTTTTATCCTTTTATTAAACTTTGAGATAAGCCTACAAGTAAGTAGGTAACAGATATCGAATATCGAGCTACCTTTTCTTTTTCTTTAAACTTTTTTTTTTCATAAACTACTGTAATTATTCAAAAGAAAGCCCGGGCTTTCTTTTAAAATCTCGAGTCTGAGTCTGAACCCCCCCGGCTTTCTTTTGAAGCCCGGCTTTCTTTCTTATTTGAAGATTTTACTTTTTGAAATTCTAGTTACATTTTGAAAAAATTTGATTATTATAGGAATTTCAACATTATTTCATTTAAAATGTAGTAAGAAAAGGAATTTATAAATTAAATTTAACCTTAAATTACTAAAAAAGCACATATTCAAATTTGATTCTTGGTTTTTTGTATTTAAAACGAGGGGACTAAAATATGCATCCCGGCTATCTTTTGAACCCGGCTTTCTTTTGAAGCCCGGCTTGTTTTTGAATAATTACAGTATGTACATGTAAAACCAAGTTAAAATGCAAAATTATAGTATGTATTGATAGTTATGTGATGTGTAATCCACGGTTTTATGTATAACCGTACGGGAAATCGAGTTCACAAATTCGATTTTCCGTGGATTAGGTAATTTTCCGTTATACATATGTAGAATGGATTAAGATGACACATCACAAAACAAAACTACTAAAATTTTGCATTTTAACTTGGTTTTACATGTAGTTTATGAAAAAATTCTATTCAAAGATCAGTTCTCTTTTTACTTGTTATTATTATAGTAACTTAGCTAGGTAAGATAGGCCCTAACCCTAACATATTATAAAATCTGTATCTGTATTACAAGATAGGTAAAATTATTTCTAGTTAAATAGGTTATTAAAGGATTATCTTACTTTTCTTTTTCCTTTTTCGATGTTTTATCAGGAATAAATCCGGTCCATACAGCTACAGGAAAGATCACATCTTTGAGAATGATAATAAACTCTTTAACATTTTCTAAAAAGTTAACGATGAACGATGAGTCTTTTGTTTCTTCTATTGTAGTTTCCATTTGAACAAAATTAATAAATGAGAAATTTGTTTTCTGCTGACCGACCAAGTGACAAGTGAGCAAATTTAAAATTTTTTATTTCTTTCTTTGGTTAGAAAATGACGAGAATTCGTATGTTTAATTTGAATAGTATTCATCAAAATTATCATTGGATTGCATTTTACATGTTATTTATAGTAATTTTATTATCAGTATTATTTATAGGTAGGTTAAGAAATATTTGAATGAAATATTCTAAATTCTCAAAAACGAACGAATTACCTAAGTTAGTATTTTTGAGTTTTAAATAAAATATTCAAATACAGATAGGTATATGGTATGGTAATGTTACATACCTACCTATTTTTATTTTACTTTGTTCTTATATCAGTAATTGTCAATATTTTTTCTTCAAATCGTACCGAAAGGACTTTGCATAAAATTCAATTTTATAAAAAAAAATAATTGAGATTTATGTTATTTTTAACATGTTTTTTTAAATACCTATCATAGATACTTTTGACTTTTATTTATTAGTTGGTAATGTACATACTGGTTACTATCACCGGTACACACTATTTGCACTAATCTTATATTTACGAGTATGTATATGAGTAAACTCTTACATGCTATTGTAGAGCATTGCGGTCTACTGTCTACTACTAAAACTACCTATTACATGTATAATATACAGTGCGTATTTTTTATCAGGGCGAATTTTTAGATAAAGTTTAAATTTAACAAAGGGAGGGACCTTTGGTAACT
>JAQIXA010002199.1:0-19159 GCA_034699045.1 Nanhermannia cf. coronata Gr-Ori-00579 | reverse complement strand
ATTCTTTTTGAGCAAAATATATGCTCGTACAGAATGCATAATAGACCTGAAATATTTTCCTTACAATTCTCATTTTAGAGAATGGATAACAAAAATTATTAAGAAGTATTAAAATATTTAAATATTATGCTGATAATTAAAAATTTTTTTTTGGTACAATAGGCTTAGGTTTGAATATAACAATTGAATCATAAGTACTTATTATAGTGTATTATGTATTATAATCGTTAATTTTTCTCGTACTTATAATACTTGTATAGCCTAAATAATGTATACCCAAATATCTTAATACAAACATGATTAAGTGTTGATTCTCTGTTCATTTCCTCCCCTCTCTGTCATACTAGCCCAGGAAAGGGCTAGTAGCAGAGAGGGGAGAGAGTACGTCCGTTTAGTTCAAAGTCTGAACAGAGAATATTTGCCATTAATTGCAATTCGGTCGTAAAGGATATTAGGATATTATGACTAATGCTAATTTTAACTCTAACCATAATTATAAGGATGTAAAATATTTTTAATTGAAATTACTTGGAGTCGTCGATCGATTTCTTGTCTAACTTGAGACAATTCCAAGTGAACCCTCAAAATCTTGTTCTCCTCTTGTTCCAAGGCAGACTCAGCTTCCTCGAGGGCAGCTTGTAATTCTTCCTTCTCCAATTGAAGCCTGTTACGAGCCTTCTCAATTTCGTGGATATTTCGTCCACCGACAGTGATTTGGTCGACAAGGTCTTTGATTTCGTCAACAAGATTTTTATTTTCACGTTTGGTGATTTCAAGTCGTTCTTGAGCTTCTTCATAAGCTGCTTTTGTTCTGAAAAGTTCTGAGGCGAGTGTTCTGCATTCTTGTTGTGATCCATCAAGTTCATTTGAAAGATCTGTGGCTTTCATGCTCCATTCTCGAATGATCTTGTCGAAATATTTCTGTTTCTTTTCCATTTGAATGACCTGTGTTCTTGATCGATCAACTTCAGCATGCATTTCTTCAAGATCAGTGCTCAAACGCATCTTAACTTTTTCAATTGTAATTGCCTTTTGGTTAAGGGACTCGATTGTTTCTTCAGCTTCGCTAAGACGGGATTGTAACTTACGTCTAAACACAAAAAATATAAATATAAAAATTCTATACTTCTAAATTTTGAATTTTGAAGTTACCTTGATTCTTCAAGTTCTTCAACTCGGGCAACTAAATATTTTTATATAATTTTAATTTTATATAACTAATCTTTTATCAAATTGCCCTTACCTCCTTCAGATTCATATTTCGATTTCCATGATTGTGCTTCACCATTAGCTCTTGAAATTTGGGCTTGAATTTCAGCTTTTCCTTCAGCCTCAGAGTCCAATTGCTCTCGAAGTACTTCCAGGTCGTGTTCGACATTTCGGAATTTACCCAAGAGAATTGCTCGGTCTCTAGCTTCTTCGTCAGCAATCCGTTTAGTATCTTCCAATTGTGTGGCTAAAGAGACCTTTAGTTTACTCAATTGAGACACTTGAGATTCAGCTTCTTCCAATTGTCGGCTCATGTCGGTGTTGTCTATGGCCAATTTCTTCTTGGTCATGTCAACTTCACCGAGATTCCGGGTAACTTCAGAGTATTTAGCCTGAAGTTCGGCCAATTGGTGTTGAAGATTTTTGCCCATCTTTTCTTGGCATGCTTTTTCATTAGCCAAATGGTCCATTGTTGCTCTTGAATCATTGAGTTCAGATTCGCATTGTGATCTCTCTTTTTCAACCCTAATTTATAGAAAAGATATAAAATTATACTGATTATGTAGCTGTACCTACTAATAGATAATAGGTATATATATATAATTAATTTACTTGAGTTTAAGTTTGTTGATGTTTTCGATTTGTTCAGCCATTTCGGACACATTATCGTTATGTTTCTTGCGGAACTGTTAAAGTAATAATTAGTATTTTGCTAAAAAATGTAATATATTATTTTGTTATGATATATTTATAATGTTATTTTACCAAAGCAAGCTCAGCTTCATACTGAATATTAGCATCTTCGATTTCCCGTCTAAGTTTGGCCAACTCGCTTTCTCTCTTCTTGTTCAATTCGATTTGTGATGAAGTGGCACCACCAGCCTCCTCAAGTCTTGATCCAAGATCTTCAAGTTCTCGGGCAAGATCAGCTCGTTTCTTTTCGGCTTTTGATCGAGATTGTCGTTCAATTTCAAGCTCTTCATCAAGTTCTTCACCTCGCATATGAAGCTCCTTTATTTGGTGTTGAAGCTTGTTTATCAAGCTTTGTTCATCTTCCATCTTGGCTGTGAGGGATGAAATTTCTTTGTCTTTCCGTTGAATGGCAAGCTCAAGTTCTTTCTTATGCCTCTCCAAATCTGCAACACCTTCTTGACAGAATTTGAGATCACTTTCAATTTTTTTCTTGTTCTTCTCAACATCTCCTCGGAGTTTCTTTTCTCGTTCAAGGGAATCTTCGAGTTCATCCAAACTATAAAAGAAATTGTCAAAAATTATTAATATAATATACCTAAGTACTTTACCTACTAAAAAAACCTTATATAATTTAAGAATATGACTTACTTTCTCTCCAATTTGGCTTTGATTCTGTTCAAGTTCTTGATTGAATCTTCTTGTACTTGACATCCTTCGGCGGTATTTTGTTTAATTTCTTGCATAGCTTTCTTCTCTTTGTTCAATTTTGAAATGAGCTCTTCTTGTTGAAGGATTTCCTCGTTAAGTCTGCTAATCAAATTGTCTTTCATTGAGACATCATTCTCGATAGCTGTTAGTCTTGAAGCAAACTCTTCAAGATCCTTTTTCATTCCTGAAATTTCATTCTCAGTTCGTTTCTTCTGTTGATTCAATTGATTACGAGCATCTTCTTCGTGTTGAAGTCTTGTTTCAACGTCCTATTTTTTTGAAAAATATTAATATAATAATTATTTTTGAGTTTTATTTTAAAGTTTATCAAATTATCTAACATTAAGTTGTCGCTGAATTTCGTTCTTTTGGTTGTTAATTGCTGTAACTTTCTCAGTCATATTTCCAGATGATCCTTTGATGTCATCAACTTGAGATTTGATTTCATCACGTTCTTTGATGAGCTTCTTTTGAGCTTTTTCAGCGTCAGCTCGGAGTTTTGATTCAGTAGCCATTCCTTCCTCAGCTTTTGCAATACGTTCTTCGATTTTCTAAAATAAAGACTTGCTCAGCATCAATTATATCGACACATTTTTTCTCAAATATCAAATATCAAATATATCAACACATACCTTGATTTCATCTTCAACCCGGGTGACATTAAGTTTAGGTTTGATGAACTTCCAGAAGGACCACCATGCCCAGCATCGGAGCTTCATGTAGCTTCGAAGACTCCTTTGGACAACTTCCAAAGCAACTCTACAAAACGATAACATTGCGGTTCATTCAGTGAATAAATATAAGTTTTTTAGGAAAAATACCTTTGATCTCGGAGTCCCTTGTAAGATTTAAGGGTATTATAAGCTCGAATAAAGGATTGGAGCGAAGCAAGAGTTTTGGCAATCTTTTCATCTCGAATTTCTTCCATCTCTCCCAGCACACCAGCCTTGAAAAATACTTTGGTGTGTCCTGGAATTTCACAATTATTCAGTAAATTTTTTTAAATTACATATTTTAAGGTTAAGTATCACTTATCTACATACCAACTCTGTACTTTTCAGCATCTAATCCGCATTTCTGAAAGCATGCAAAGGCGGATTTCTTTTCCTCTTTCTCTTCGGCCATTTCCTTTGCAGCCAAAATGTTGTACCTTGAATAGTTCAAGTTAATCAAATTAACTAGGTCATAAATTTGAAAAAAATGTATAGAATATTTACCGATGGAAGAAATCAGCATACAACATTCTGTTAGGGAAACCCTTCCTACAATAAAAAAAAATTTGATAGGCAAGTTAGAAATTAGTTTCTCATTTTTACATAGGCAAGTATTGTTTTAAGTTCTTACCTACAAATCCTAATACCTTCAAGTACACCATTACAAGTCAATTGATGCATTACAAGTGCTGAGTCAATTAATCCAGGAGTTTTAACCTTTAGATAAATATAATGGTCATAAAAAATTGACAAGATTTTCATTTTTAATTACCTCATTGGGAATAATGCAACGAATGAAATGAGGATGAGTTGCCTTAAGTGTGGTCATTAAACTGTTCAATTGTTCCTGCAAGAGAATATAAATCAAATGAGTAAATTGAAAAGTCGCATTTCAAAGCGTCATGCATTACAAGTTACAAGATGAGAATTTAAACTAATTGTATAGATACAAAATGTATTAAAAAGGGTTTCAACAGGGTCAATCAAACACAATTTCTGGAATAAGTTTTTCAACTCCTCATATTTCCTGGTTAGATAAAGACAGTAATACAAATATGATTTTGCTGAAATTAACTTTATCTAAAAGGTATTTTTGTAAAAAAAATAAGGTTTTAGACGAGCTTAGTTTATACTCTGAAGAAATTATAAGGGTCTAGTGCTACCTACTTACTATGCGCCTACACCTACATACTTAAAGACCATTTTCATAAGGTTTTTCAAATTAGGGTTTAGGGTTCAAGATATAAGGGTAACGACACCAAGGTAAAAATTTCATTATCAAAAACCTGAAAGATTCGGTTTGATAGTTTTAATTATAATATTTTTTTGGGTAAGATAAGGGTAAGATAAGGGTCAAACTCCAAGGAGTACAAGTCAAAATCGAAAAATGGAGTTTATTATTTTTTAACCCTGTACGAAGATGAAACTGTTGAGAAGCCACCACCCTTCTTTTTACCACCTGTTAATTATGTAAAAATGTTGAATACTTGTATGTACATATATGCATATCATAATTTATCATTAGCCCTCTTTCTTGGGTACGTAAATTTTACGAATTTGTAATGGATTAATAATATTATATTATGATAATTATTTTCGCGGAGCTTTACCTTTTCCACCACCACCACCGCCTAATTTCAGAAAATGTATTGAAATTTATTGATTGAAAATGCATTTATTTCAGGTTTACATTTAAGTTGAGGATTGACACTTACTTTCTTCTTTAGGAGCGGATTGACCAGGATGATCAGCAAAAATCTCTACAATGAGAGCGTTTGATCCCTTCTTCAATTGATCGCACACGGTGTCATTAAGGGGATCTTTATTCTTCTCGAGCCATCCAGAAATGTTGTAAGGCACAGTTCCTAAGGTCGAAAATCGATTTTTACTTTAGCATTTTAAAGTTAAAAGTAGTGTTTTACCGGCATAATGAGCACAAGAGAAATGAGCTTCAACTTGGCCAGGCTTTGGTGGTTTAGGTTTAACGAAGCATGGTGATTTACCCAAATGATTACTTCTCAACATGTCAATAAATCTGGATAGATAATATTTTAAATGATTCAAGGAAAAAAAAGCATCTTTTTTAAAATAAATTACGTTTGATCTGTAGCTTTTGGTACAATGGACTGTTCCTCAAGACACGCAAATACTCCCATAGGCTAATTACAAAAGAGATTTTAGATTTTTACAAATTTTTATGAAAAAATTTGAACTTACTTTCTCCATCAACTCAATACAAGCTTGTAAATCCATACCGAAATCTTCAAAGATCCAATCTAAACCTTCCTTTTTGTATTCCTCTTGTTCTAGAACGAACATGTGATGGTTGAAAAATTGTTGAAGTTTCTCATTTGTAAAGTTGATACAAAGTTGTTCAAATCCATTGAACTGTGCGTGAAAAAATAAATAAAATTAGTAGAATGTCGATTGTATTATTTTTAATTCTTACATCAAAGATCTCAAATCCAGCAATATCCAATACACCAATGAATGAAGCTCGATGTTGTTTAGTGTCAAGAGTCTCGTTACATTTTTTGACCAAAAATTTAAACACTCTGTCGAAAATGGCTTTGGACATGGCACCAATTTGGTATGAGCACTATGAAAATTCAATATTATATACGGATATAAGTAAGTGTTTAAATAAATCTCATTTTTTTTAAATCGCTTACTTGATTTGAATTTTGACCTTTTGTGACGAATTCGGTTCCGACCTTGATCTTGGGTTTGGTAATATTTTTGTACAAATCTTCACCACTGATTCCCAAAAGTTTTGCACAGAAATCACCCTCGGCTTGCTCATCGGGCTCGGCTTGCTCTTCACGGCCTTTTTGCTTGAATTTCATTTCACCCATGTGCATGACAGCGGCTGTAACAAATCAAATATCAAATAGAAATGTGAATTAACGTATTAATGTATTAATGTAATATACAACTCTTCATATTACTGATATTATTATACCATTATTTTAAAATTTACCTGTGATTTTGTAAATGTTTTCACGTTCAATCTTTGTGAATTTAAGGATTTCGAAAGCTTCCTGTAATCATTTGAATAAATAAGTGTAAGGGCTTCATAAATTCATAAAATTTTTAAGTCGTACATGGGTGGCTTCCTCTTCTTCACCATCATCGATATTTGGGATGGTAATTTTACCCTGTGAGACTGAATGATATTGGTAGATATCATTTCCCAAAAAGCACATTTCTGTAATCCAAAAATATATTTTGAAATATTGTTAAATTAAAAAATTATCGATACAAAAAATACCTTTAACTCCCGCCACTTTTCCTGACATAATTTGGTAAAAGATATGGTATGAACGTTCTAAGGGTTGTTGAGAAATGACACGAGCCTTTTCCAATAGATCTGATGAAAATAGAAAAATTGTACTCAACTTCAAACTCATAATTTAAATATTAAATACTTACAAGTCTCGATATCAGCTCCAGCGAGTTTTCCAGCAGGTCCAAAATGGATACGGATAAATTTACCGAATCGGGAAGAGTTGTCATTACGGGTTGTTTTGGCATTTCCAAAAGCCTCAAGTACGGGATTGGTTTGAACGATTTGATCTTCAAGAGATTGCTAAGATATTCATGAATTATGAGTGATTTAAAAAAAATTTTTAAATACATATATTAATTATTTATAACATAACAAACCTTTTTCTCAACTTTTTTATCAGCGGCAACATTTGCGCCGACATAGGCAAAATAGGCAATGACCTTTTTCGTGTTCTCAGTTTTTCCGGCTCCAGATTCACCGGTAATCAGGATAGATTGATTTTCATGATCTTATGGGAAAATAATATAAGTTAGTTCTGGTAAAATTTCAACATTTTTTTAACTTTAACTTACTTGATAACATTTCACAATAGGCTATAAAACATTTTAGTTATTATTACATAGTATTATTATATTTAATTATCAATTTTGTAGGTACCTCCATCAGAAATGGCAAAAATGTGAGGTGGAACTTCATTCCTCCTTCTACCACAATAAATTTTCATTGCCCGAGAAGTATAAATGGGGTATCGTTTGTAGGGATTGATAGCAATACAAAAGAGGCCAGAATAAGTCTAAAAATTAAAAATATCATCACATTATTCATAAATATTTAAAACAATATAGGTAGGGCACTTAAGTATTTTCAAAATTTTATAAATTGTCCGGGTAAAAGTAGACTCGAGATAAGTTAAATGATTATCATATCTATCAAAAAATCATGAAAAATAATAGGTAGGGTACTATTCATTTCATAAGGCTGGGACTGGGATTACTGAATATCTATACACTAGGTATTTAACGTGTTTCATTTCTTATGTATTACTAGCTAGCTATTTAAGAAATTTTAGATTGGAGAATTTATATTTCAGTATATTTCAGTACTATGTACCTGTATCTGTATATACATATTTTTATGTATTATACTTTCTATGTATAAGCCTTACTTAAATTTATGCAATCCCTTGCCAACTTTTAATAGTTTGATATTTAAACTCCTAAACTGAAATATTTATAAATACATAACTAAAAAACTAGAGATTATTTTGAACCTTGAAAGATCTATCTGTCTGTCTTTTTGAAAAATAGGGCATTCAGTACCTAGATACGTAAGTACCTTTCTATTACACACTGGTACTTACTCTTTATTACATATTATGTACTTACTTACTTACTTACTTACTTACGATTAGTATATATCAGTATTACTATGTAAAAGTAAAAGAATATTTATCAACTTGTTTTATTTCTTAAATTCAAATCCTAATAAACTTGGATGGATATTTAAAGCATTTAGTTTGGCAGATTTAAGGTAGGCGTTTAACTTGATTGGGTTGTTGTTTTTTTGAAAAAAAAAATATACCTAGATATTTTTAGTTGTCTACAAAAATACTTTTTAGACCTTAAAGTTCAGTTTAAATTTTCATCTTAATAACCGAATTTCTTTAAAAACACCTAATTATTGTGAAAAATATAATACTCTCGATATACAAAGTAGTTAGGTATGTATGTATAATGAGAATTTTTTTAATTGTTCTTAATTTCAATAATTTAAGAATATTCAAAATTAGAAATTATTTTGAATAATTATAAAGCAACTAAATACGTCAAATTAGATTTGCATTCATATTTATTATAATAAAAGGCATCTACATTCATGTTTATATCATATTTGAGTGTTTTTAAGGATTTGCAAATTTTTTTGCTATTGTTCATTTAAAAAATTCTTGAGCTACCACTAAATAGTTAAGTAACGTATATTTAAGCCAGATAAGCACTATGTATTAGTTTATATCCTTAGATATGTAGTAGGTTCGATTTTGTTTATATACATACAGTCACAGTCTGACTAATAATGATAATTCTTATCCCTAGTCTTATATAATAAAAGGCATTTAAAAGCTTTATAAAAAATAAAAAAGAGTTTTCTATTTCTATTTCTATCTGATTCTGATATGAGACCTAAAATGTTATAAAGAGTTTTAGCAAAATCGTAGTAAATCTTTTAGACTTTCTGATTTTTTCATTTTACTTGTGAGACTTATCTTGAATTCTGTCTCGAGGAGGATTTGCCATCAAAAAGATTTGGGTTAAAAATACTTGTTGGTGAATAAAATAAGATAAAAAAAAATGTATCAACTCTGACTACAATAGTTTATACTGATACTTGTGCTAGTACTAGAGGCTATACATTATACATGTATAATGTATAAGATCTTGTGTGAAATATCTGATGGTATAATCTGAGGATTGGATAATCTGAGGGAAAGAATGTAAAGGCACATGTGTGTTTCCTGTTTGCTAAAAGGGAGGAATGATAATTAAAGAATAGAGCCAAGTTTATACACATAAACACTTTGTACTCTCTATTATCCCAATTTTTTTATTTTATTTTTTTTTCTTCGTCATCATGTTCATATCATGTACTCGTCCTCCAATATCTCTTTCGAGGAGTCCAAGACCCAAGACTCAAGACAGAAAAGAAGTCTGTAACTCTGTGGAATCTCGGAGCTGGAATTGAGCCCAGCCCCGATATAAATAGATAGACAGAATAGAAAGCCAAATTGAGAACTTGATTCGGGACAAATTAACTTGAATTCAAAATCCTTTCTCGACACTCTACACTCGATATAGGTATACCTACTTAAAATAGTTTTCTTTTTATTTCCTTTTTTTGAATCTAACTACCACTTTTGGCATTTAACATCTAAAACCTGTACGAATATTTTACAATTTTCCTGAATTTCTGCAAAATGTCTAGGTATTTTTAGCCTACAGTCTAACTAGGTTAGATACTGATGTTAAGGACAAATTATAATTTTGGCTATTTTATAATAGTAATTAAAAGTGCACTTACATAAATGAGCTTGTGGTAGTATCTTTGTTTCAAATTATGCTATAGATTAGAAGAATAATCAGTAATATTAAAATATATTTTCAGGCAATTAAAGTAGAATTTTTGATTATAATAATAAAATAAGATACTTACAAGGACAGATGGATCGTTAAGGAAAGTCAAGTTGGACATATCTTCAGCTTTCTCATACTTTGGAGGATTGACCTGGTTGACAAAGTCCTTTTTGAATGGCTTTTCCTAAAATTGAAAAAAAATTATTGTTAGAAGTCAGACATCCATGTTCTTATGTTTAGTGCAAAATCAAAATCATAGACTAATGATAATGATATACATAAAATTCAGAAAATATCTATCATTTATGTAATAATATTAGATTTAAATATACATACTTATATTAGTAGCCTATACTTGTACCATATATAGTGACTTTAATTTTAATAACGGAAGCAATCCAATAGCAATTTAATCCAGTCTTTTGCAGACTAATCGTTGAATTTTTTTCATTTCTATTCTACTTAATTTATGAGTATAAGCATGAAAATTCAATTAAAAATATAATTATATGTAGGCACTATAGTACAGGGATATAATAATATGTATTCAAATGTATTCAAATGTATTCAAATGCTCACAGTGTTAGTTTTTTTTAAAATTAATAATTGTAAGAAAATCTTAATATGATACCCTATCTCAATTGATATATACTTGAGTAGGGTACATAAAAAGAAAACTCAAGAAAAAAATTAACAATGAAAGGCTTGAAAGAGTATGTTAAAATTAAGAATAGAAAAACAGACCATTAATCATTTCTCTTGTATCAACAAAAAGTTGTTGGTGCTAAATTTGTTAGCCTAGTATACTAATATATAATATATTAGTAAAACATTAACTACCTAATTGTACTAAATTAAAGTTTCAAGTTTCAATAATTTAAGAAAATTTGTTCCTTTATCTTGAAAAATCTATTTTGTTGTAATACTTATAATAATTTATTATAGTATTTCAATCAAATATTTAGCTAATTTAATTTATATTGTAAATCAAGTATCTAGTAGTTTATAATATACGAGTTAATTTTACGATTTTCTTACCTCTCCATTAACAGTGACTGTGATCATGTCCCCTTTAGTTCCGGAGATTGAACCCAACACGAATCCTTCAGCTTCATCTGGAACCCAGCCTTTTGTAAAATCACAATTTCAGTTCATTAGATCAATTTTGCAAAAAAATAAATTTAAGCTTTTTTGGGGGAAATGCTTACAAGCTTTCTTTGCATCGTATGGCTTGGTCTGATCTTGCCTTCTGGTTTCCTATAGATTATATGCAACATGTATATAAAAGGAATGATTTGATACTTTTTTTTTAAATATTTAGTAATTCAGTAAGTTAATATGTATTGGAAAATTTTCAAAAACAATCATTTTTTTTACTCTAGCTTTATTTTTAGGTTCTGTTTATGATCATTGTATGGTAGCTCATAATTTTCTTTTATATTAATTCAAGGAAAAATGTATACCAACTTGATATGAGGCTTGAGTTAACTGATTCTGAATTTGTATTAAAAAACTTGTAATTTTTTTATTCTCAATTTTGAAAGAGTAAAGTGGTGGTTTGTAATTAATAATTAGATTCCATTATATTGATTACAAATTAGAAATTCTTGGATTTTCAAATTATAGATGCTAATATTTGGAAAATATATAATCTAGTATTTTTCAAATATATATAGGTACCTAAGTATTCATAAATGTATGTAAGTATTCATTATAATGTATCTAATTTGATTCATTAAAATGCAAATATAAAGAGGATCCTATTGCTACTGATAGTAATCAATATTTAAAAAAAGAGTAAAATTACGTAAATTATAAATCATTGAGAAAATCGACTATAATCTTTCTTTTTGGCAGATAAATTAAGATTATGAAAATAAGTTCTTATCTTTAAGTAAGAACATGCCAAATCAGTATCGGTACAACTATCTCAGTCTCAGTATATACTTAGGTAACTTCAACCTATATCAGTATTACTCGCACTGCCTATAATGGGTAGGTAATGGTAATGGGTAGTCATTATTTTAATCAAATTCGAGGTTTTTAAGATTTTAAAAATATTTTTCCAATCAGGTTAGTTTAGATTATGATTTGTAATGCTTTAATTTTCTATAATTGACTAACCATTGAGACGAAAAGAAACTCGGTGGGATCGGGCTCCTCACCCGGCTTAAATTTCTGTTCAATAACCATCTTGAGTTTTTAGTGATCTCCTATAATCAAGTATAAAATATAAAATTATGCCAATTGACAATTATTTTCTATTAAAATATAAACTTTAATGAAATTCCTGATAATATTTTTCGTTAAAAATAATGAGAATTTTCATTTTTTTAATATCCGTTTAAAAAATATTTTTAAACAAGATTTTTAATGAGTAAATAGATTCACAATGTGTTATTTAGAAATATTAATAGGTAATATGGATTTAAAATACACCAGAATGATGAATGATATATGTTATCTATATAGGTATTATAGGCATAGATATACAAGGCAATTACAAATAGCCAAGTACCTAATCCAATAATATCAATATCAAATAATCAAATAAAACCAAGAATATATTTTAATTTTCTGATTTTCGATTTGGATATTTCAACCCGCTTCAAAATTAAGCAATTCAGGAGAAATAAATTTTATTGTACCTACCTTAAGTAATGTAAAAAGATGGTTTTATCCAAAAAAATTTCTTTTAAATTCGCTCTGAAATTCACTTCTTATACACGAAAACAAAGCGAAAAACAACTCAAATCCCGACGAACCACAAACAAGTCCGTTCTGCGGAGAGGAGCAGAAACGAATGAGATTAGAGATATATCACATTGAACATTTAATTCTGGGATATTTAACTTAAAATTAGCTGAGATAAAAGATATATGTAAAAATTTTACTCGATATAAAAATTATATTAGTTAATATAAAGGACATAGTACTAGTATATTAGAAATAAAGGATATAATGCGAACAAAGTTATAATAGTATCAGTTTAAAGCGAATCTGAATTTCGGATTTGAAAAGTCGGTCCTAGCCTTGCCTTGTTCTTCTTATTTCCCCCTATCTATTTTTCCCTATCTAACATTGTGATCCAAAAATATCTACTTATACCCCGGTAGATTAAAACAATGGTTTTTCAGTTACATCGAAATCGGACCCCAAAAGCCTTTTTTGGAAGAGATGTGATTCCACTTGGTTAATCCAGTACCAGTACGTAAGTACCTAACTATGACTATTAAGAAAGTATACCCTACTCAAAAGCCCGGGATTCAAAAGACTGTGAAATTCCAACCGAACGAAAATTTCTCAAAATTGTCTCCCAAAAGACCCCACATTTAATTCACTGTAAAACAATTTATTTTAAATAGCTTTTTTCTCAAGTTCCGAAATAAACAAAAATGTAGGTAAATGGACTTTACCTACTAATTAGATTCAGTTTTATGACCTAAATTCAAAGTATGTATGTAATTTTTCAATCTTTTTTCAAATTGGTTTAACATAATCTACCTATAGTAAAATGCATTCAAATGATTAAGAAATTTCAATAAATTATCGAGTTCTGACCAATTAATCTAAAAATATCAGTAGTAAATAATTATGGATTCTTTCAAAAGTAATTGTCTTTTCTTTTATTAAAATAGTATAAATATATAAAAGGCATTAAAAATCATTCATATATATACTAATATAACACATTGTCATGTAACAATAATTAGTCAAGTGAAATAAACTTATATTGAACTTATGAAGAACGGATTCATAAGTGTATTCATTTTCACATTAAGTATGTACCTAAATATCATAAATGTTATAATGTCATGTATATGCTTAAAATTGCATAAGTACTTAAAATACATAGAACATAGTACATTACATTAGTACAATTTACAATATAATTTGTTTCTTAAAACTTAAAACACACCTTTAAACTATTAGATATGGTATATCAGTAATATATGTATAAAAAAATATAATATTCTAGATACCTAATCTTGTATTGTAATATGATTAATGTTATATCTATTAAACTCAAAATACAAATTTTTTAAATTATACCTATGATTGGAAATTCCAATTAACAAAAAAAAATCACAGATTTTTAAGCCTGCACTGTCTCATTCAAATTCCTTCTGAATTATTATACCATATAACTACATTTTAAAGCTACATTTCGATAGGAATATAAATTCTGAAAGTTAAAGAAAATTGTCAATGTATACCATTGGGAAAGTAATTTCAAACTTTTATTATAAAAATTTGAGGTTCTGGCCGAGTTATAGTGATCCGAGGTGGTGGTTGAAGAAACTGATCATTATACCGTGTTCTTGACTCAAGGAAAAATCCCTAGTTAATTATGTAAAATATATTTTATTTTATAAAAGAGAATTTGTAAAATTTATTCTGAACACTGGATTTTTTTCGATTTTTTTCAAGTTTATATTTATCCTTATCCTTATTTATTGTTAGTCTACATATTTGTGAAATAAGGATAAAAATAGCTAATAATATAAGATACTTAAAAAAGAATTCTCTAGTCTAACTATAAGGCTAATAAGTCTACTTATTATAAGATAAATAGATTTATAAATAGTTAGATTATATTTTTCGATCTTTTTTTTAAAGAGATTCTCGATATATATTGTTGAACAACAAGGCAGGGATGCGTTGCATTTTTGGTTGTTATTTTTTTAACTAGTAGTCTACTAATTTATACTTTATAGAATTTGAAGGAATTTGTATTTTGTAACATTTTTTTGCGAAAAAAGTGTGCAAAGTTTGGTCATCAGTACTGGGGTATGGGGACTGTGGATGTCGAGTGAGGTGTAGTAGGCCTTGAACCAGCCATTGATTGTGTTGCCTAGTAAAAAAGTAAATTAGAATCTAATCTACATAGGTAGGGTACTGAACTTAAATTGGTCTATAAAACTTACGAGTGACGCCATTGTGCCCATCTAATTAGTTAAAATAAAAAAAAATTCCATTATTTAATGGTTTTCAATATACATTATAGTAAAAGTATAAAACTACACTATGCAGCGCAGGATTCTTTTTTTTTTTTTGAATTTTTTGAGCCTACTTTATAATTTTGAATTAGGTATATACCAGACTACTAAAATAGGTATTAGATAATAAATATAGGTAGACATGTTTAAAATCATAGTTAGCTCGGCTGTGTATTCAAACAATATATAAAATTCAAAATAATGCCAAAATAAGTATATAGGGTACCAATAAAAAATTTCAGCTTCTTAAAATACAGATTTTTCATAACACTGCATTATTTTAAATTTTAAATAGGTACTTACCTTGTACCTATATAATACACATTTATTAGATTCTTATTTTACTAGGTATGTATTAATCATAGTAGTAGTCAGCAGTGTAGTGGTAGTACGAGTAGGTGTAAATTTATGAATGGCTTATTGAAATAAAAATGCATAACAGTATCTTTAAATAAATTGGTACAAGTGTTTGAGTAGATCAAATTATTATTGGATTTTATCATTACCCTGAGATGTGCCAAATCCTCAAGTTTAGTTAAATCTGCAAGTTCGAGATACAGTGAATAGACGATAGCCCAGCCAGAAAAGTTCCCAATTGTAAATGCAATCCACAAAAGACACATAATAATATTATAGGCAAAAATCATGTCATTCACAATGGCCGCAAAAATGAATGCAAAAAGTCGCCATGAGGCAAAGCCCAGCATACAGATTAACCATGGCACCATCCTCTGCTCGTACTCCTGCTCAAACATATAGCCAAATTTAGTGTTTATGCCTCATTTACAATTGTACAAGTTAAAGACTCGAAAATAGATACTTACATTGCGGCCTATACCATACAAAACATGTAGTACAGTACAGATACAGATACAGATTGTGATACATACTTGTAGATAGTACCCTACATACAGAATACTAATATAATAGTAAGTACAAGTGTTTTAAAATAAAAAAGAATTAATCCCATTCCATGATGAGAGAACAGAAAAATAGAACTCGAATTCTTTTTCTGTGGATATTTATAGAAATTAGATTTTTATATCAAGCTATCTGATTTTTTACTTTACATTACAAAAACACTTATGTATACACACTTATACATATATATGTAGGTAGTACTGTAGGCATACTTTATATCTGTACTATCGTAGTACGAGTATACTGTATTGTAAGTATAAAAATTTTCGAGTTCTATTAGAAATCTTGCAAATTTGTAAAATCATTTATGTAGGTATTAGATCTTACTTTCCGCAGAGCTTGTACCAGCATAAAACTTGTCACTAAAAGTCCTGCACCTCCAAGCATTGAAAACACCGAGATTGTTATCAAAATATTGCGAACTACAAAAAAATTAAATTGAATTATGTAATCACATAAAATAAAATCGTAGGTACATGATATTCAAATAAATATAAAATATCAAAATAATTTTCTTAAATCTTATTTCAAAGATAAGTTTAATCAAATATAGGATAGGTAATATAAAAGTTCTTTTGACTAATTAAATTAATATTCCTATATTTTAGGGTACGATTTAACATTTCAGAATTCTTCTAAGGGTTTAATTTAAAATCAGATTTCAGGATATTTTGATACATTTTGAACTCTGAATAACTTATTAAAAGTCTCGGAATAATGTATAAATAAGTTTAATAATTATTTCCTCAAAAAAATTTTTTTTTGATATTTTAGTATTTGATTAAATTTCCGGTGTATTTTTGGCAATTTAAGTCAAGTCGTGTACCATGAACATTTCCAACATAAACAAAATCAAACGAGATAATATAGTATCCAAAATGTGTACTCCCAGGAGCTGCCTCGCCCAGACAGTACAAATCAAAAATAGATGTTCCAATTGTAAATAGACTTAGAATCTGCAAAAATTAAAATAAATCATTAATAATACACCTAATATAGAAATGTATCGTACCTACATATTATTATTTGAGATTTTACTGACACTACATTTTGCAAAACTATACTAGTATGTTATATATGAAGTACTCATATTATGTATGTATGTTATGTATATGGTATACCACGGAGTAGATAGATGTTATAAAAGCGAATTTTTGAATTCTTTCCCCAAATAAATTTTGTAGAAAAGGTCTTTTAAACCATGGTACAGCTAAGGATTTCATAGACCTTGTCGATCTGGCTGTCGACCTGGTAGTTGTATGTGAATAGATGGACGGTGTCCCAATGCTCGGAGCTCGTTTCATTTTTCTAGATTTATTTATATCACTTTTTTGTCACAAAAAAAATAATTTAAAAATTCTTTTTAAAATACAAAATTATCATTTACAGAGAGTAGAGATTTAATTTTGAAACTTTGAAATCTTAATCTTTTATTTTTTTCAACTATTAACTTATCTACAAGTATTAGTAATAGTATTACTAATACTAATAAAAATAAAATCACACAAAATGGATTGACAATGATTTACTACTATTCGTAGTAGTAGTCAGTAGTGCTATAGGTATTTGTATACCCTAATTTAAACCTATCTCAAATGTCTCGAGTGATTCATACACCCATACACTCAATTCTAATTCTAAGCCAAGTCTTAAGTATTATAAACTTAAATTTTTAATGTTGTTTACATTTTAATATTCCAAAGTATTTTCGCCGAAACAATAAAATATCTAGTTAAAAAATAAATTTGTATATACATATACCAAAGTACTCATACGAGTAAATATTCCTACAGTTGTAATTTTTGTAAAATTTCTACACACAATTTGGGCTCGTATAAACAAATGACCTATTAAATCCTACTAGTCGTGTGTTCAAAGTTCAGTAATTTGTAAACTTTGAATAAAGGAAAAGTAGATTCAGTATCACACACTTTTTAAAATTTAAAAAATATTAAGTTGATACTATATAAAATCTTCTTGAGATTATAAGATTATAAGGAGATTTTGAAAAAAGTGTTTCAGCAACGGAAATTTCGAGTTTGGTTGTCCACGCCCTGAAACGAGCAACTCGTTTCAGGTAAGTTGTAATACTGTTGTGTGCACAACTTACCTGTAATTTGAGCCATGGAGGTACATTTTGTATTGGAAATCTATTGTAACCCTAGTTGAAAAAAAGTTAATATATATTTTACTAATGTAAAGCTAGGGCTTATTTGAGAGGTGGCGTAGCCTTGGGATAACATGAGACCATATGAATAAGGGTGGCATTTACCTGCATTTAATACTGATCGTGAGTCGTATGAGGCTTATGTATGGATTTTTTAAATGCATTATTGTATTGTGTTCAATTGTTTCCATTATGTTAAAATGATATTAACAGTCCGAATTAAATGGGAACATTCAATTGTCAGCATTTTATTTTAGAATGACTTTTTAAGAGCATTCTCCAGCTCCATATTGCTTTACTTTGCATGTTTTATTTCCACAAATTCTCAAATTTTTATTGTTGAAGCTGAATGAATCGTTATTTAAGCAATTGGTTGATCATACCCAAGCTTAAATATTATAAATAATTTAAAATAAATATTAAAGAGTAGGATAAATATTAATTTGATTTAAGGTGAGGCTCATGAATAATTTTTATACGATTACAATTACAACTTCCACATTGAACCTAACCCTATTATATAAATTACAAAAGTGTAATTTATTTCAATTTCAGATTGACTTGATTTATGGTTTACTATAAATAAATAATTATTAAAATACCTCTCTGCTCTGATACCTCTTTTCTTTGATTACCTTTTGATAATCAAAAGGTAATTAAAACACACAACTCGAATTTTTTGCCAAACTTGTACCGTGTACGTATATTATATATTAAGTAGTAAACTTATACCTTTCGTTCCATATCATATCAAAGTTCAAAGAATGTAACAAAATATCAGTATGTAACAGCTCAAGCCCAAATATTATTTGTTCCATTATCGGAATCGGAACTTTATTAAACGTATTTGGTTTGGAAAACAATGACTCGGATATAGATAATCGTTAAACATAGGCTAATTGAAGAGTATCTTATAAAAGAACTAGTTAATAGGTTCCCGGCCGGCTAAGCCGGGTTTAAAATTGACTTTAATTTCAAAAATATAATTTAGTTTTTAATAGTTATTATTTTATTAAATCCAAAATAGGTATTATTTGTTTAGCTGTTTTTTTTAATTTTGCGAAACTTCCTGCCAAATAAACAAGGCAAGGCAAAGCTACATATCTTTCGATAATGCTCATCGAGCTCAGAAATCAGAATGTATATATAACATATATGATATACGAACATAAAGGGTTAATTCAAAATACAGGAAAAATCCCAATTTTAGCGAATTTTTTCCAAATTTTTCAAATTTTTCCGCCTTCCAGGTGAGGTAGGAACTCCAAAGTCTTATCAAATTTCGGGGTTTTCCCGCTCTATATGTGTGCCAAATTTGGTCTAGATCCGAT
>JAQIXA010002198.1:0-19167 GCA_034699045.1 Nanhermannia cf. coronata Gr-Ori-00579 | reverse complement strand
TCTGTTTTAGATAAGATACAGTCTCGCCCTGGCGAGAATGAAAGTCACCGGGCTCTCAGCCCCGCTAGACCTTAAATCATTAAGTCGATCGAGATTCATTCGAGATCTCAAAGGAGAAATCTCGAGATTAATCTCGACTCGAGATTCGAAATATCTCGAACTCGAGATTTCTCTCGAGACTCAAATCTGCTCGAGATTGGAATCTCTAAATATAGGTCACAATTCGGGTTTTCAGTGCTGAATTAAACTTCGGGATTATACAGAACAGAATACAGACACAGAATACAGATACAGATTCAGATTCAGATTCAGATTCAGATTCAGATAAAACAGATATCTCAAATCTCAACATACCCATAGGATTCGAGTTTTTTTTATTTCAAAAAATAAAAATGCCTACAAAATTAAATAATGGAAGGCCCTCTTTAGTGTTACACAATTTAAACTTTCCGAAGCCGACTCGAGACAATTTTGATTTTTGAGAGATATTTATTTTGTAAATTCGGATTTTAATTTTACAATTAACTAATCTTGTTTTGTAATTGTAATTACCTATTGTTATTTTGCTCGGACTTGACCTTTAAAAATATAGAAGATCAACTTGCTCTGGATTTGAATGCCATTCGATCGATCGTGTAATTGTAATTTGTAAGTAAATTAAATTTTGCATTTCTAGTTCTTTTCTCTATTCTATCTCATCTAATTCAGCTTTAAAAAGCCAATTTTTGACCTCCTCGATGTGAGTGTAAGGTCTAAATCGAGGTTTATAGAGCTGAATTAAATAAATAGAGTTTAGAATGAAAAAATCTTGAAGACTATCTTGTAGGATGATTTTTATTTAGTTAGGTAATGTAATTCTTTTTCGTTTCGTAAGCTTTATTTTATAAATAATGCATTGTCATTTTAATTTAATTTAGAATTTTATAATCGAGCAAGCAAGCAGTCAGCTAAGCAATTTAAGTTCCTGTTTTTTATATGGACTGTGTCTGTGGACTTGTCACTTATCTTATGACGTATGGACTATTTCCTTTAAATAAGAATAATTGAGTTTTGATCTGAACTTTGTCTCTGGCCTTTGGATTCTGTATGCTGGACCTGGACATTATTTAATAATATTTAAGTTTGAGAAGACATTGCATTGTAAGACATTGCATTGTAAATTATCTTACCTTATTATCTTATCTTACCTTGCATTGTAAGTACCTTTTTTTGTATTATATGTATTCATTTATCATTTAATTCAGAAAAGCTAAAATTTACTAACTCTAACATATCAGATGTTTTTTTGTTTTGGGATATTAAATTAACGTCTGTCTAAAGGGTTTTAGTCTTAGGATTAATTAGTCCCCTTATTATTAGTGTTGATTAATGAATGGATCATCCATTCCATATTTTAGGCTATTCCTACTAAACTAAATTACTAAACACATTAGAGTTAGAATTGATTCGAGGTTAAAATCATAAATTATATCTATTTAGTATTCAGTATTTTGTATGTGTGTGTGTTGTAGTTAGCCTTTTAAAGTTGGAGTAATTTTAATATTTTTCCTTGTAATATTTTTAGTGAACTGTAAAAAATATGGACCTGGATGATGATATTCCATTACCAAATTCTCCCCCACCTGGAGAAGAAGAGCCACTTTATATGAAGGCAATAATGGAAGATATACCTTATCCATCTGAGTCTCCACCTAAATCAAAATCAATATATTCTTCAAGTTCAAGGATTGATGATCCCCATGATATTCCTTTACCACCATCAGACTCTTCAAAATATTCTCCAACTCAAGCAACTGGTGGTGAATCCCCTATATTTTCTGAGACTGGTAGTGAAAGCAAAAAGGAGAATTCTAAAGTTCTGGGAATTTTACAAGCAAAAAAGAGACTTATGGCATTCTCAATGACGAAACAGCAACAACAATTGCTCCCTAAAAAGATTACGCCGGTTAAACCTATGGTTAAAACTTCAGCGAATTCAAATAGCGGTAGTAGTAAGCAATCACAGCCAACATTATTTATTGCATCAATTAAAGAAGAGGAAACAAAAATGAAAGAAATGCTCAATAATACACTGTTGCATGAAAAACTGAAACAGGTCAATATGCTAACAACAAATACGCCAACACAGTCAGCTCCTACAGCTATTATCAAACCTTTAATGTCGTCTGGTTTTAAAGTTGATTCATTTGCCCCAATTCAAGGTCAAGTTCAAGCTCAATCAAATGAAAAAATAGAAAAAGATTTGAATTTTGAAGTGGTATCATTGATTAAATCCGAATTTGATGATAAACAGATGCAAGACAAAAAGAAAAGTACTAGAAATCGAAGTAGAAGTCGAGAAAGGGAACGTAGAAGATCTCGGTCTCGAGATTTTGATCGAGATAGAAAAAGAAGTCGAAGTAAAAGTCGTGAGAGGAACCGAGATAGAAAAAGAAGTCGAGAAAGAGAAAGAGAAAGAGATCGGGACCGAAAAAGAAGTAGAAGTAAAAGTCGAGAAAGAGATAGAAAAAGATCACATCTAATAATTAGCCCTGATGCAAAAGACTTGAAAATTGATATAAAACTAGAAAAGAAAGACACAAGTACTGAAAGAAAAGACCGAGATAAGGAAAGCAGAAATAAAGAAAAAAGAGAATATGAAGAAAGGAAAGATCGAGAACGAAGAGAAAGACGAGACAAGGAGAGAGAACGAGACAGAATAGAGCAAATTGAATTTGAGCAAAGAAGAGATAGAGAAGAAAAAAAGCAGTTCGAAAGAGATCTATTAAAGAGACAAATTGAAAAAGATATATTAATTCAGCGGGAAATGGAAAAGATTAGAAGAGCAAGAATGCCTAAGGACTGGGTTGATTATAAGGAACATCAGTATACTACTGAAGATATTCGAAGTCTTCGAGAACCTAAAAGAGAAAAGAGGCGTGAAAGGTAAGATAATTTTTTAAAAATATATACCTAAACGTAAAAAATATAATATTTTCCATAGTTCATGCTAATAGGTATACCATACCCTCCTGTCATTAATCTATAAGATTCAATTCAAAAATTGTATATTATACTGTACCAAAATCCATTCATGTCAAAATCCATTCATTATGAAATGAATAATCGATAATAAGAATATGTCAGTCACTTGCGACTTGGCTATTCTTTATACAAATTAGTTTTTTTTAAACTAAAAAAATTTTAGTCATTATCATTAAAATTTAATTTAATGATAATACAAACCAATTTTTATCTCAATTATTTTCACATTACTTATAAAATAGAAACCAAAATCTGACGGGTTTGAATCATATTATCTTATCATGTATACTATACGACTAAATATTATTACATTATTAACAATACAATATAGAAATATAGAATAGGTATTCACTTAATATTCATTTAAATTTTTTTAGGAATATGAGTGGTAATAGCAATTCACTATCAAGATCCAGATCCCCACCACACAAGATTCCAGAAAATTTGTTATCATCTCCACTAACCAAATCACTATGCAAAGAAATAGACGACACGTACATTAAAATAACTAATATTGACGGTATCAAAATAGATTATCCTGAGTTCATGCTGAAGCATACAAAAACTAAGCCATCAATACACTACGGATTTAGTCGTTTTAATTATGCTGGTTACTATAAATCACGGGAGGATATTTGGTCACAAGAAGATCCACATATTGTTGATGTTATGAGCGAGATTATAAATCAAAAACCAAGTGAGAGTGAGAAAGGTCTAACACCAATATTACAGCCCAACGATTGGTTTGCATCGAATGAAAAGAGCTTTTGTTCAACTGAATCTTCACAAAAGAAAATCATGATTTCACATTTGCAATATTCTGAAGACGAGAGAACTGACGATAGTCCTAGAGTTAATACTTCAAAGCAAAGAAAACCAGAATCGCCACAAAAAGCTAAAAATGTTAGTAACATTACCATTAGTAAAAGTAAAAAGGAGTTATCTGAGAAATCGTCATCTTCACCTTCTCCACCTAAACTATCTGATAATGAATCAGTCGGTTCAATGGACTCACCACCTTCACCTCTTTTAAAAAGAAAATATGATGATGTTCAAAAAAGTGAATCTTCTAATGAGGAAATTTATGATGAACCAGAGGAGGAATTCATATTAAAGAAAACAATAATTCCTATTAGCAAGAAAGATGAAAGTAGAACTAAAAGTGATTCATCTGAATTCGAAGATGAAAAGGTGAAGAAATCTATTAGCAAAAAGAAAAGAAAAGAAGACAAGATTTCAACATCGGCATCTAAAGATAAGAAGCATAAAAAAAGAGATAAGAGTTTATCTTCTTCAATCTCAGAACAAGAATTCATTGCAAATAAGGAAAGTGGATCAGATTCTAATTCTACATCAGAAGAAATAGAAATTAAGAAAAAGAGTAAAAAAGGAAAGAAAAAGAATATTATTAAGACTTCTAAAAAAGATAAGAAAAGAAATAAAAGTCCATCTATTTCAGATGATGATGAAGATGAAGATGTTGATAAAGATTTAAAGAAGAAGAGCAAGAAAAAGAAAAAGAGTAGTAAAAGTTCAAAGAAGGATAAGAAAAAAGTTAAAGATAGTTCAACATCTGATGAAGATGATGATCAAGAGGATAGTGATAAAAATAAAAAACGTAAAGATGATAAAAAAGACAAAGATGATGGTAAAGGGAAAAAAGATGATCGCGGTGATCGTAGTGGTGGAAAAGGTGATCGTGATCATAATAAGGATTCATCAAGGCATGATAAAGAAAAACGCCGAGATCGACGTTCAAGATCTAGATCAAAGGATAGAGGAGATAAGAGATCAAGTAATAGTCGACGAGATAGTGATGGAAGAAGAAGGCATCCAGAATTTGATTTTAATGAAATGGATATGAAACAATTAATAAGTGCTTGTGATTTAGATCCAGAAGTAAAATCAATTTTAACCGATTCTAGTGACAATGTATTAAAGGGTCTTGACGGCTTATTATTTATTAAAAAAGATGACCAAAATCCTAAATCACCACCACCACCTCAACCTCCAACAACAGAGTCAACTTCATTAACAATTTATAACCCTTATAGTAATGAGAGCAGTAGTAATAGTGACGACAATGAAATCAAAAATAAGAGTGGAAGTAGAAGACAAAGCACTTCAGATTTTGCTGAATTGGAATTTAAACTTAAATCTCAAAATCAACAAGAAAAGCCTATATGCAGAGTTGATGAAAAAGAACAACATTCAGATGCTTATAAAAAAGAACAATTTCTACATAAGAAAGTCCAAGAATTATTATCTGCATGTGACTTTGATGAGAGTATTCAGTCAATGTTGAAATCAGAGAGCTCAGAAAATGTTTTAAAGAAAATTAACAGTGTTGAATTATCGAATATTTGGGATTTAGGGACTACATCATCAACTCATAGTCAGTTAAATGAAGAAGCTGCTAATATTCAAATTAAAGAAGCATTACACTCGTCTGGATATGGTACTGAAATTTCTTCTAAACTATCATCAACTGATTCTAGTTCTAGCTCCTCTTCGTCAGATTCTTCTAGCTCTTCTAGCTCAACTTCATCTTCATCAAGCGTGGACTCTGACTCGGAAAATGACTCTAAGCCTGAGCAAAATATAACCACTGTTATAACGAATGAGAACACTTTAAAGACTGAAATTTTGGATGATGATGGTGGCTCAGCTTCTTATGATCTGTCATTCTTAGATCCTACGTTAAATTGTATACAGAAGATACCGACAATAGAGTCATCAAGTAAAAATAGAGACAGGGACAGGGATAGATATTACGATGATTATGGAAATGAAGAAGACAAATATAATAGTAGGGGAGCATCATATTATAATGATTATGATTATGATGATGATTATGAATATAGTGGACGTCGACATCATTATCACCATCGCCATCATCATCGAAGTCGACGACATCATCATCATCAAGATTATTATGATTATGATAATGATTATCCAACTGATCATCCTATTCCTATTGATAATAGTACTAGCACTAGCAATCGAGAAGTGGAAATTGTTAATGTTGATGTTAATAAAGACGTTAAAAGGGAGGAGAATGAAAACTCGCCAAAAAGAATATCATTAGATGACCGAATAAATTTAGAGCTTAGTAGTGGTTTGGGTTTAGGAGGTGGTTTTCCTCGAGAACAAAGTTTTGTAAAGTCGAATAATTTGCCAGTTTTATCACAAAATATTTATGCTGTAATGCCGCATTATCCATCATATCCAGGAACATTTCCAGGAGTAAATCAAAATCAAGCAACAATAAATGGAGAAGTATTGGATCCTTTTCCACGTCCACGTGTAATGCCAAGATGGTTGATTGGAAGACCTCCACCGTTACCGCCAACTCCAGTTTTACAGATGGTTCATACCCCTTCTCCTCTGATTGCTGCATCTGAACAACAACTTAACATAAAACCTATTTTACTTCAGAAAACGCAATCGCAGCAAATTGTACAGGTACCCTTATTTTATTTTGTTTATAAAAATATCATTTTTTGCAATAATCTAAAAGAAATGTTTTATTGCTAGCTTGGAAATGTTATTCAAGTTGTGCCTACCGCTCCAGCTCCAACAAAAGATCAACAACAAATTGTTCAAGTTGAATCAATGGCTGATAAATTCAAAATGCCAGTGCCACTTGGTATAAATAAATCAAATAAAATCAAAGCTAAAAGTAAACGACTAAAGGTTAAAGTTGAAAAGGTGAGATAATATGAATATATCAGTAAATATGAAATTAGAAATATTATGGTAGAATAACTAATATAATATAATTTTATCTTTTGTTGTACTTAAAAATAATATAACTTTAACTATAATATTAGGAATCTCCACCAGAAGAAAGGGCAGATTCACCAATTGTTTATGTGGAAAAGGTTATGAAACCTGTTGAAATACCGGAAAAGGTAAAAAAAGATTGATATAAAAAAGGCCTTATTCGTTAATTAATCTCTGAAATATCGCATTACAGCCTCCTGGAAAAGGAATCTTAACTCCTTTAGAAGTCAGGTGTGTAAAATTATATTTTATTAACAATATTTACTTAAGTATTAATTTATTCAATATATACTATGTATATTTTTTACATTAATTATAGGGATAAATCATCTGATGTTATATTGAAGAAAGCTGTAAAATTTAAGGATGGAATTAAACCTGGAGATGGTACTTCTGGTAGTGACGGAGAAGGTATTTCATTATACACTAATATTAAAGTTCTAATCACTAATCTAATTTTATTCTTGGTATAGGAATGTCTTCGCCGCCAGCAATACTATTTGAGAATCCTGAATCTGAAAACGTAATGGTGGTGGTAAAGAAGAAGAAATTGAGAAAAAGGGCAAAGGTTATAAAAGAGGAAGATGATGAGATTGATGATGAAAATGCACCTCCACCTCTTCCTCCTTCTGAGGAAGACTATCCTTATTGTGATCTTACAATTCTGTATCAAAATGTACCGGATTTTGCAGGTAGTTATGTACATGATTTTTAATTTAAAAACTAATTTTTCAGGTTTATTCATTTTTAAATATTATGTAAAGTATGTATGTATGTAACTTAAATACATCTTTTAAATTATTTTCAGAACTCTTTGTCAAAGCCTTGCAGGAGAAAGGAATCAAAATAGAAATTCCAGAAATTGAGCAAAGTGTTACTCTTATTTCTGTTCCTCAACATGTAGAGGTAGATGTAAATTGAATTAGATAATTTGACATTTAGTTTAGATCATTTTAAATACGAATTGAAGTCTACCTACCTAATTTTTAATTAGGTAATTGAAAATATGGATTATCTATCATATCTACCATTTTTATTTAAAAAATCTTGACAATTTTTATTATGTTTAGTTTTTTCAGCTATTTTGTTTACGAAATCCATATACATACTTAACATTAGATATCTTTTAGAATTTAATAATGCAGATTTGTAAAGTTATATATGTATACATATTAATTATTAATAGTAAGTGTGTTAAAATAAATATTTAAAATTGACTTCATCCATATTTTTCCTGGTCAATTTGAACCTTTTTCTGTCATTTTATATTTATTCATAAACAATACTTTAGGTATTCAAGTTAAGCTTTATATAGGTAGTAGGTAATAAAATGGTAATTCATTAAAATACTTATGGTTAGAGGAAATACGCGTAAAAACGAAAACTATACCCCAAGAAATTGATTTTAAAATCTTTTCAAAATAATATAAGAGAAAGGACTAGAGATAATTAGCACTATTTTGTGGAATTAAGCATTTTTTTAGAATAGAAAAACAATCAATATATATCCAGACTTGAAAGAAAATTAGGGGTAATACTTTAGAACGGACTAGTGAAGGATCTTGGACATTTAGAAATAGTCAAAATTTTAAAAATGATCATTTGAAACCCAGATCCAGATACATTTTTCAAACTTAAAATCTTGAGATTTTTAACATTAGGTATTACTTGTATATGTAGTGTAGAGTGTAGATAAATGTTTACAATTTTGTTTCAATTTTTTTGTTATCATTGAAACTTCAAACCTCTAGTAGTCCTTGCCCATAAAAGACATGCCTAAAATCGAATTTTTCACATACATACCTATTGAAATACTGTACCAACTACCAACAGAATACTGATAAATATCCGTAGCAGGCACAAATATAGATATATACTGTACCTACCTAACAGTATATTGGAGAAAATAAAATGTAGAAATGTAGAAAATATAGGCCAAATTTGGATTCATGTTTAAAAATCAAACTAATGACTAATGAGCAAGTACTTAAGAGATAAATAAATAAATTCAAAACGCAAATGAATCGAAACGAAACACATCGACAACAATTAATCTCAAGCAAGCCAAAAATTTCAAACCAAATAATATGTACTGTAGTATATCTACAATAGGATTAATAAGACTAGGACAAATCATGAATACTAAATTTTATTTGAAGTTTAAAAAAGTGATAAATTATAAGATAGAAAGCCTAGTTTAGTTTGAGCACGAGAATTTTAATCTAGATTATATATTTCAAAAATTGTACTCGTATAGACCTAATCGTAAGTAGGTATTTATACTAAAGCATACGTGTATGGTCAAGCAGAAGCATACACATTAATTACAGATTTATCAAGTTAAATCAAAATTGATTAAACTGGACTTTGGTAGTAAGTACCTATACTATTAGAAATTTTAAGTCTTAATCAAAAACTCATAATAATGTGTAAAATAGTTGAAACCCTCAGTAAGTATACATTGTTAAATTATTAAACTAATCTTACATGGTTGATCAGTAGAAAAGACTCCTTATCAATAAAGAAACCGAAATATGTTTGAATACTTTTCAAAAAAATATTGAACCATAGATTGAGGAACATTATGGTCAAAGTTTCGGGAATTTTGGTCTAAATTCGGTCAATTAATGACAAAAATTCTTGAAAAAAAAGCATCTGCGATGCATTGCCAAAATAATTGAAATCGAGCTAATAATTTTAAAATAGTCTGATCAGATACAAGATATATTAGAGATAATGGAAAATCTTTAGATTGCAATCTTCAGATTCAGAGCCAATTTTTGACCATCCAAAATAATTCAATACCCCATACTGAGGTCTAATAATCAAGAAATTGATTTCTAATTTACTACTTACTTATTAGGTACTATTTTATTTTTAGGTTTCAATTTAAGGTAGTTAATAGTTAATAGGGTGTGGACAATGCAAAGCATTATATTTTTACATTTAAAGAAACAGTCTTAAAAATCATCTCAATGTGTTTATTGATGATTCAAAAAATATTCAATTTCCACTGATAATTCAAATGAGCTCAAAAGTTCAGAAATTTGTGAAACCTCCAGAGGCTTTTCATATAGTATATACATACATACAACTATGTAGGAATGACCTATTTTTGTGGATAATATTCAGTAAATGAGTTTTATTGAGATTTTTTTACATCTTGCCTATTGATATTGATAGGCTAAATTGATAAGTTTTGTGATTAAAAATGCGATAAGATCATTCATTGAGATTGTATTGAATTGTATTCAGATTCAGATGTAGATTTTAAATTTTATTTTAATACTACAGTAGGATTTAATGCTGATTTGGATACAGTAGGTATTAATAGTACAAAAATTGGGATTTAAAAAACTGGGATTTGGACTTTTGAACATTTCCTATGTACTTATACAGATATAAGGATTTCAGACCTCTAGGTCTAGGTATTCATAAAAACGCTAAAAAGTTTAAGATGTTTGTACTACTCTGTATTTAAGTATGGTATATGTTTAAGGAAATTTTAGAGCTTAATATTTCCAAACCCAAGTTTACCTACTCAAACCAGGTATTAAATGAGACTAATACTAATATGGTAATAATTAAAGCACTGAATAAATTGTATTCATGTAAAGCTTTTAAAACTTTTTAAAACTTTTTTTAAAAGATTTTATGACTCAAACAGGTAGCAGGTGTCATATAATGTATAAGTTATAAGTACCTATCTACTTAAGTTAAGTATCTCAAGTTTGGCAAGCAAAATCTTCCTTATTTCTCTAATTTTTTTGCAAAAATTATGTTGAAACTAATTCGAGTATAATAAAATATTAACGGTAATTACCTACAATATTCTTACCAAATTTCAAGTCTTAAATTGTATGAATTTTACGATCTTTAATAAGAGTCTAAAGTGTCTAAAGATAATCCAAAATTTTACAAAATTGTTACGTAAAAAAATACTTTTCAAAACCTTTACAAGATCTCTGTCTCTGATAGGCTCAATTCTCGAAGGCCGGTTCGAGAAAGTAAGGTGATTTATCATTTATAAAAATTCCTTGAAATTCAATCTTTTTTGAAAAAATCTATTTACCTAGATATTGTAGGATACTTGTATAGTTTTAAAGATTAGTTTTGTCATGAATTTCTCATCGATTTTTAACCTTGAAGGTTCCGATCCAATAACGATATTTAATCGAGAAAATATCCCCATTTAAATAAAATTAGATTTCAAACTGATTCTTTCTTTAAATGCAAATATGCCGATTTGATAGTCGATAGTTTAGAGAGGTACCCACATAAAACTAAAATTCTGAATTTTTATTGGTGTATAAAGGTAGATACTGGAATTTTTTAACTCTTTAGGTCTTAAAAAGACTTTCAAAAACACAATTATTGAAAAAAATAGCAAAATAATTTGCAAAAAACTCAAAAAATCTCAAAATTCAATTGGAAAATTTGATAACTTGATTTAAATGATTCAACGGAATTCAATATTTTGAAATATTGGAGATTTCGATTATAAAAAGCTAAAACAATCAAATCATAAGTCCCTTTTTCATAAGCTCTATCACAATAAAAATGTACACAAATGGAACATTTTTATTAGAAAAATTAGAGATTGAAATCGATTCTTAGAATCCTACAATTAAAATTGCTTCTACTCATTTTATCTTACCGGTACATACTGATAAGTATGAAATTTTTTTATTATATATCTGTACCTTTGAAAACAGTAAATACGAGTATATAAATAATTAGTGAATGACCAGTCAATTTTATAGATTTAGATTAAAAGATAATAATTTAGTAACAAAAAAAAAGTTGAATGAATGGGTACTTATGGGTATATCCGTAAATAACAAAGTGATTGTCACGCGTATCTTGTTAAAATAAAATTGCAAAAAGTGAATGAGAGATTATAAACAAGAATTGGATATTTAAAAAAAGGCTCTGATTTAATCTCATCCCTATTTTGGTTGAATTTATCCCTATACATATTATTGGTCTAACTTTACCCCTGTATGAAATTAGCCCAATTTTTTTAAAAATCCTAACCTAACCTATACAAAACTAAAAATATATACAGGGGTAAAATATAGAGTTAAATTCAACCAAAATAGGGATGAGATTAAGTAAAATAAAGTCTTTAAAAAAGGGTAGTAAAAATTGGATCTAACTAGTCATTGTCTATCTTTTTATATCTATTTTAAAGACAGATTGTCGATTTAAATGTACTCTATTAGTACAGAGATAATGGTCAGATTCAAAAATTAAAATTAAACCGAGAGCTTTTTTATGAGATTTGCGGCTTTTTTATTTTTATAGTAAATTGTTCATGTTCTGAGAATTGGGTGATTAAATTTATACTGATAAAAAAGAGAAATTTAAAATTTTATAATTTATCATCAAGTACTGTACGCAGTACAGTAGTATTTATGTGTAAAGTATACAAGATAGAGGTATAGACAGTAGAGTACAAGTGCATGCAATTATGATTTGTTGTTGGCTTGAACTTTATTTTTAATTTACTACTAGAATTATACATATTTTAGCTCGCATTTTAGAAAATCTATCACCTAAAATTGTCCAAAATACATCGATCAAATGTAATTTTTTAAAAAATTCTCAATTTAAGGTATTGTTATAAATGGTTTATGTTAAATCACTATTTTGGTTGAATTTACCCCTATATTTTTGGCCTAACTCTACCCCTTTATGAAATTGGACCAATTTTTTTAAAAATTCTGACATATCCTATCCTAAACTAAAAATATTTTGGAGGAATTTCATACAGGGGTAAGGTTAGGCCAAAAATATAGGGGTAAATTCAACTAAAATAGGGAAATTGAGAAAATATGGAGATCTTTAGAGTTAAATAAGTAGCTACCTTAATAATTGCTATTTTGACTGCAATTATTTCATGATTTTTGAAATTTTGCAAAATCAAACTTGAGCTTTCTTGATGTGTTATAACTTTTTTTGATTTTAATTGAGACTTATCTAAACTTACGAAAAATTTGCATTTGAATGAAAGGGAAGCTTGTTATTAAAAGCTTGTAGTATCTGTATGTGCATAGTAGTAAATGCGGTTATATTTAAAAAATTGTAATTTATAACTTTTATGCAAAATACAAGATAGTTAAGTAGATAATTTCGATTCACCCTTAATTTCAATATTTCAATAAGCAAGTACCTACTACTAATAATACCTTATAATAATATTAGTTCTTTGAGGATACTTTTTATGAATATTAAAAAGATGCAAAATTTGAATAGATTTCAAAATATCGGTCATCTTTTCAACAAAATCTGATCACCTCGATGATGAAAAGGAAGTTCGTGGCTTGAAAAGTAGCTTATACTTTTTATTATACTTTTAGGTTTTGAAGTAAAAGTTGTTTTTATTCAAACTATTCTATACCTACCCCTATATCTATAATATCTTTGTAAAGATCACATTTGAATTTTTAAAATTTTAGGTTTCAAGTCATTTTAATGTAGGTAAGGTAAGGTCTCAAAATTCCTTTTGCAAATTCTTGCAAAAGTCAAAAAAAATATGAAATTAAGAATCATAAATGTCTCATTATGAGGATAATTATACAGATTAGATGAACAATCTGTCATAAAAAATTAGACTTTTTAAGTTTTGATCTCACAAGTTTGTGTTTGAGAGCTTAATATCAGTACAAGTATCCTACTGCAAATTACAAAAGTACTTTAAAGCTCAAAAATTTACCACAAGATTTCCGGTTTTATTTCTGACCCCTAAGGGTTGACTTGACTAGACTGTAGACTTATTGTATCAAGACTGTATAGACTTGAATTTGAAATTTTAAAATTTTTGACAGTTTACAAAACGCCCACTTTTTCACATTAATTCGGGATTATTTAAAAATTCGAGGGGGTCTCGGTCAAACCCCCTTCAGCAGGGGTATATACGATTAAATTATGCAAAAAAATAGGTTAAAATCGTCAAATAGCTCGATCTTTCTGATTGATTAATTTCCTCAAAAAATCTCATTTTTAGCTTAAAAAAGTGAAAAATGGCTCAGTTTTTGACTAAATTTGGTCCAAAAAAGACTATAAAATCTTAGAAAAGTGTGGATAAATGCATTTTTTCTTCTAAAATTGACCATAAAATTTCAATTTTATACTTATTGGCTAATTTGAGCTTTGATTTATATACTTTTTAACCCTATTTAACATGCATAATAGCAGGATATCAAGGTAAAAATGTCAGTCAACTCTTCAAGTAGGTATAATTGGTCTATTTAGTGACCTGACCTTATGCGGTTTCACTTCAAATTCAAGACTCAGATCTATCTGATGATTAAGATTAATCTATAAGATACTTATATGTACTTGCTACACATTGTACAATTAATTATACTATCAACTGCCCTACTAGATACTCGTAGAGATACTCGTAGATACATATATGATGAGTTCCCAGTGTCAAATATCAAATCATGAGCATTTACAATTTTACAATTTATAATTTAATACACTTGGTCTAACTGTACTTTGCCACTTATATGCAGTTACTCACACACACACACACACAGCCTGGTAGAAAGTTGAACTGTTTCAAATCATCACATATGAGAAATTCCAAATAAGTCAAGTTTTACTTAAAAATTATTGAAAAAAAATTGAGACCAAGAAGATCTTTCAAAAAACTTCAAAGAATTACATTTTAATGGCTTTTTGATGCAAATTTTGAGCAACTCAAGATCCCTTTCGTTCGCCTGATTTAATTTCTTTAAAACCGGATTTTGAACTACATGTGTATGAATTATTATTATTATTATGGTTTTGTTGTCAATCCTATCATTTACTTATTAGCTCTGAACATGATCGAAAACAATGTTTTTTTGCAAATATTATAATGAATAATGATACATTAATACCACCAACACTAACACTTGAAAAGTGAACTGTAATTTCCCAGTATTTATTAGTTAAATCAGGCTAAAAATTAAACTTTAGGCTAAAATTTCCCGATATCTGTATTTCATTAATTGGTATATCTAGATACCTTTTAATTATAATTGTAATTTACATTTATATACCAAAGTAGACATACATACTGTAATAGCTAGGTAACTATTCACTATTAAAAACATTAAATACGATCTTTTTTTGAGCATTTTGGACATTTTTTAAGCTATGTGCAAAATATGACGTTTCAGTTCAAAATTTTGCAAATTCTATATCCTAGCAGGTTGGTAATTTGTGTGTTTTAATAGAATTTTTAGCTTTTTTTTAGAACTTTTATTTTGAAATAACTAATTTAAAGAATAGTAAACCTGGAATAAACCTGGAAATACAGATTAAGCCTAAAAACCTGGAATTTTACCTAAAAGTCTTTAAAAATTATACCTAATAATAGATAATAGATACTCGTATCTACTAAAAGCTTAAAATATGCAAATAAGCAGCAAAAAAATGTCATTTTTAAGCTTTTCTTACAATTCAAAGGTCAATATTTTTGGAAATATGACTACTAGTAGAGGTCTGGAATTTTTAATAAATTAGAACTTAACTGGTCAAAAATCTCAATTTTTTAAAGGTATGTTGAACCGGTGAATTTCTAACTTTATTTAGATATTTAAACCTAGCTATTTCCATATTGTCAAGTACTTATCCTTAGATACCAATATCTATTAAATCTAAAAGTAGTAAAATTGTGGGTATTATGAAATGTGTTTTTACGAGTTCAAAAATGTTACAAAATCTCTCAATTTTCTCTTATTAGTGTTAGATAACTTTTTATAACTTTTTGAGTCAAACTTGAAGAAAATAAGACAGGGGAAATAGAGATAATAATAATATATAAGTACCCTACTGGTCGTATATTTTTAAAAAATGGAGCAATCAGCAACAGGAGGGGCATTTAAAGTTCTCAAAAATAAAAATAAAAAAAGACCCGTTTCAAATCTCTAGTGTACCTACTTATACTTATGTATGTATCTATACAAGGTAAACTTTTGAGATTTTTTTTGAGAGACAAAGTAAATAATCCTATTGGCCCAGTCACGGGCAATTATCAACTCTGTCCAATTGTTAATTAACTAGACATTTATTTTAGCTCTTAACTTACTTTTATATCTTTGTCATTCTTTTTATAGGTACTAAGGTACTTATACTGTATATATGCGAGGTATTATAACTTGTAGGTATTACATAAAGAATTCCTTTTATAGAACGATGAATTTGAGTTATTTTTATATTCACAACAGTGCCAGTGCAATTTCAGACCAAAAAATTACCAAAAGTAGACTCGAAATGTAAATAATGACGACCTACCTATTGTTTTTTATCTCATCTCATTTAGATTAACCATACGGACATTTTGGCAGGTTTTAAAATGTCAAAATGCAAACCATTTTGGCTTATTTTGTTTCATATAGAATCTGGATATAGATAGTTTATAATCTACTAAACACTCCGAAAATAATTTAAGATCAAAATAAAATTTTACAAAAATCATTATGTGTATTTCCATACATATGAAATGACCTAAAAGGGCAAACGAAATGTCATTCCTATACTTACAGCATATAGCATTATTTAATTGAAATAGGGCATCTTTAAATTCATTTTTTAGAAATAAATTTTTGACATTTTTTCAACTGATTAAATGACTTTGGTATTAATTTCAATATTAAATAACGGATTTACTCTATACATACCTAAATTGAAAAATCTACGTTTTGATTGATTCTTGACCACAATAAAGCCAACATTTTTGCATTATTCAATTATCTAATTTCAAACAAAGGTCAATTGTTTCCTCATTATTATATCTACTCGCATTTTGAATTTTCTATCAAAAAGTGCAATGAATATTTATACCATATTAATGTCATGACGTATAAGTCGCTTATCGCTTAATCTAAATTTAAAACAAAACCAGTCTAGAATCTAAAGATATTTCTTCGAAATTTTTGGCAAATAAATGAACAAATGGAGCCTTAAGAATTGGATTTGATTTGATATGTTGACAATTCTTTTCCTGCTGTTCTAATAATCATATTATGTTATGTATTATCTATTAGACTATTATGTAAAATAGCACAGGGCTTACATATTCGAGAATAATCAAATTTAAATGATAAATGCCTTTGTTAATTAACGGTGTACATTTATCATACTCTTGAATTAAAATGTGTTGATATTTTGAACAGACTTTTTGACTCTTATGAGCTAATATACTCGTATCTAGGTATATATTTTAAAATGTCATTTTTATAGAAAAATTTGACAATCATTGATACTCTTAAAAAGGCTCAATGTCAAAAATTAAAATGTCTACATCTAATTGGATAAAATTTAACAAATAGATACAATTGTTTGTAGGAAATTCAAAAAGTTCCAAATTTTAAAATTTTTATTCAGAATCTTTAGTTAAGTAAGTAGTTTCTCAAAATTCGAAAAATTTCGAAAATTTTGGCAAAAATCCCTGTTGATTCTGTAATATCTTTGTAAAAATCTAAAAAATATTACACTTGAACATTTATACTATGTACTAATAGTATTTCTATATTCTATATAATTTGCTGATTAAAAGGTACCCTACAAGATTAAGATACGAATAGTGATGAGTACCCTACAAGAATTCTAGAAAAATTCTACAAAAAATTCTAAAAATTTGTAAGTTCCTAATTTTCTAAAAATTTAAGGTAAATAAGTACCCTACCTATCTATTCTTATACCTACTAGGTATCTGTAGGGTACTTTGGTATTTAGTAAAAAATAAAAAATTGAAAAAATACCAGAAAAATTAAGGGCTCTTTTACGAGTTTTCGAGCTAATAAAGTGTAAAATATCTCTTTATATGAGACAATAATAGGAGACTATGTCCATCATCTAATAAACTTGGTCATTGAAATCTTCATATTATGTATTATGATTATGTATATGATAAGATAAAGCAAGTGAATTAAAGTGATGTTTGTTCAATTAAATGAATATTTTCTTGAGGGTGTTGAGCAGAGCACCTGTTAACTCACAAAAAAAAGCTCGCGGGAAATGCAGCTAAAAAATCTCAAAAGATTAGGTAGTTGTAATTTGTAATTTGTACTTTTCAATTCAAACATATTATACAAGTACCTACCTACATATATGTACAAGTAGATACTTGGAATATACAAATAGTTTATAAAACATCGTTTGAATACAAAGGCACCTGCTTAACATAACTAAATGGCCATTTTGCCTTCAAGAAGTAAATAGATTTGAATTCGAGGTGGTTCTTAAAATTGCAAAAAAAAGAACGGGTTCTCTCGAAGCCCAAAAAATTTAACTATTATTTATTGAATCGACCATTCATTTCATTCAAATCTTGTATGTACTTGTACTTGTATAATGTACTATGAATTTCCTATAAACACTTAATATGTACTCAAGTACTTGACTAGATAGAACAATAAAAAATACTCGAAAAAAAAGAGTTTTATAAAGAGTATAAGTCAGTCAGTCAGTGGGGCTTTACGATTATTTGCATTTCAAGATTTAAGGATTCAAACACCCACAACTTTACATAATATACTCGTACCTAGGCAGTTAACTTGGCCTTTTATGATTATTTATTATGCTAAAAATATCTGTATATTTACACAGCATAACTAAATCAAGTCATGCATATTCTCTATACCAAATGCATGGTACTTATATAATCCTTTTATTAATAAAAGTCTACAAAAAATAAATACTATTGCATATCCAAAAGTAAAGGTTCCTGAACTTGATTTTTTTCCTTATAGGTAGGTATCTATAAAAAATTCATCAGATTGAGATCAAAATTTTGGTTGTAATTCATTATTATGCCTTTTTACCATGTAGTAGCTCCTAATTAACGGGTATAATAGAGGATATTATTTCCTTATTTTTAGCTCAAAAAATCTCTCGAAAATTATGATTTAAGATTCATAGGTATATCAGACTCGAAGATTTCAGAATTCGAGGTCTATAATGAACATTGGTTCCGACCAAAATTTTTAAAAATCTTATAAAAATTTTACTAAAATCCGTATTTATCAATAAACCGAAGCAATTTAAAGTAAATTTTTCTAATAAAAATCTTAAAAAAATAGACAAATTAATAGTAGGTGTAACTATTATAAGGATATCCTATATAGTATTAACATTTTTTCTGTTTTTGTAGTCCAAAAAATGTCTAATTCATAGCTCAAAATTTCAATAATACAGATAAGTCGATTTTTTCACCTTTTTTCAAATTTTGAAAAATCTAACCAACAAAACCACACTTTAAAAGACATAGGATCCTATCATATAACAATTAAATCTTATTTTGAATCAAGATTGTAAAATGTATAGTCTCCTTTGCTTGTACTTTACAATTAGTACCCT
>JAQIXA010002197.1:0-19173 GCA_034699045.1 Nanhermannia cf. coronata Gr-Ori-00579 | reverse complement strand
ATTTCAAAAATATATCGAATTCAGGTTCCCGGAAATTCTCGTGTCGGTACTTTCAAAAGTTTGCCAGAGCAAGTATGAGAATGAAAAATGAAATTGAAAAATGAAATTGAAAATTGAAAATGAATGAAAATGAAATGAAAATTTTTTATATGGCGGGATTTATTTCGCACTATATTCTCAGTATTTAGTATAATATAAAAATCCACAAATGAATGGAAATTGCAGTTTTTTGGAAATCGAATTTTTTAGACTTTAGACCCATTTTTTTACTTTATTTTTGGTCAACGTTGATTTTTGTAAAATGATTTATATAATGATTTTATTTTAGCCAGGGATCAGAGGTAGACTTTTAGCTTACGAATTTTTGGATTTGTGATAAAGCTCATTGATTATTGATTATACATATTTAGCGTAGAAAGGCAAAGCTATTAGATTATTAAGATTAATTTATGAAGTCTCAATTTACAAATAATCCTATGATTGTCTCAGATTATTTTAGGTCGAGGTCATAAAAGTTTAAAAGTATAAATTAATAAAAGTTATAGTACAAAAAATTATTTTCTTTAAAAGGATAGTCTTTATTCAATTTCAGTTTTATATTAGGTAATTAGATCGTAAATAAACTTGTATCGTTATTTTATTTTAAAAAATTAAAAATAAATGTATCTTTAAAGGAGCTTTATTCGACAAATTTTAAAACTATTATTATCAATAGGTAGTATATAGAGTAGTATAAACTATTTGAAAAATTCCATGACTCTGATTACTAGGGATCACAGAAAGCATAATTCGCATAAAATCGCATAATCCAAAGTATTAAAATATGAACTCTGACATTTTGGATCTTTACGATTCATGAAAAATGAAGGTCAAATATGTAATATGTAAAAGCATAATCGCATAATTTCGCATAATCTTACAGAAAACGCATAATTTGAGGGTTTTTTTAAGAAAAACGCATTTTAAATGCATATTTCGCTTTTGCATGAAAATGCAATGAAAAATTCGCGATTTATTCAAAAAAACTTGAACTTGATTTCTAAAAACTCAAAAAATTTACACGAGATTAACCTTTAAAAACTTTTTTTTTCTAAAATCTATCGCATAAAAAACGCATAATTTCAAAATAGAAATCGTCACATTTCAAAAAAAAATTTCGCATAATCTGTGAACCCTACTGATTACTGATACTGATAATGATGACTCAAAGCCAAAGCTTTGTCAATTTTAAGTAAAAGGTATTTAGAAATTAGGTGCATCATGTATAGAATTTAAAGGATTTAATTAATTTTTGAAAAAAACAATTTCATTCACACACTTTCTGTACCCTAACCCGATTAGTAAGTATTAAGTATAGTAATCAAAATCAAAAAGTACCTATCATGATGATAGTATCATCAAAAGCAAAAATAAACGGTATTTTAGGTCTCTAACATCCTCATAATCATAACCATCCATAACTGGTATAAAAATTGAAGTTGGCCAAAAAAGTCAGGAAAACCAGAACTTTCTGTTACGTCATACTTATATGAGCTAGGTATAAATCTCGTGAGATACGGAACTTTCTAAAAAAAATTCGGGATTTGTCGTCTGCCTGTATAGCTGCCTACTTGTTCTAATTTTTTAATTTTAGATAAGTTTAAGAAAGATTCCAGTCAAAATTACATAATTTGCGTAAAAAGTGATCAACATTTAAGTCAAAATTTTAGATTGTGATTCAAAGTTTTAATTTTTAATCAAAAATTCAGTTATTAAAATGAAATTTTGGAGCTCCGAGTATACATTTAAGTAAGTACTGCACCCTTTGACCTTTTACCCTTCAAACTATTACTATTTATATATCTGCTAGACATATATTATATAATCGATAATTTTGCAGAATCTGCAGATTTTAACTATTTTTAAGCATCATACTCAATTTAGGGTTTTTAGATAATTTTAGAATTTAGAATTAGGTCATTGAAATAAATTCGGTCTTTTTTAAGATATATGAGATGCGATTACTTTAAAATGAAATAAAATTACGATTAAGTACGATATAAAGAAACCTATTATTGATTATTTTAAAATGAACTTTTTTAATGTAAAATTTTAGCTAATTTGTAATTATTTTAATTTTATTTAGTAATCCTTGGGATAAGGTAACACAAGCAGTCTGGAGAAAATACCCAAATCCTATGAATCCATCAGGTAAAATAAAAAATTCTTTATTCAATAATTAATATATGCCGCATGTTGATTCGTGTGATTCAGTCCTGAAAACCCCAAATTTGATCTTAACTTGTATGCAAACTTAATTTTGCTTGAAATTGAGGATAAAAACGAGTTTTAAAAACTGAATTTTAATTTTAAAATGAATTATAACCATATTCTAATGATTATTTTACATGACCTTGACATAAATTTTGCAATTTTTTAAATTTCCAGTTGCAAATATTGATGTATTAGACAGAAGGATAGAGAAAGGTGTTTTACACACACATAGAATAATAGGATCACAATGGTATGATTTATTTCTTCATTTGGTTTTAAATTAAATATTACCTAAATATTTTGATTTTGATATAATTTGAGTTTTTTGCATCCATAATAATTTTTTCTTTAATTTTTAGGGGATTACCTAGTTGGGTTGCAACAGTAAGTGCTCTATGTCCTGGATATCAACTCATTGATGTAAATGCGTAAAAAAAGGCTAAAAATGAACAAATATTAAACTTAATTGTTGTTTTTTTCTTTATATTTTATTTTAATTTAAACTTGCTTAATGTTCCTGATAATTAGACCATCGACCCAACAACATTATCTGCATGTTAATGTTTGTAAATATTATGGTCCTTGTTTAATTTGGATTTTGGTTTGCTATATTTTACCTACTCATATTTTATTTTATTTTATTTTATAAAAAAGTAGGTAATTTTCAATTTTATTACATTTTTCTACCTAAGATCTACATTTAAAAAGCTAAAGAAAATATCTTTTGTTTTGATATATTTTATAAACTCATTTCAAAAATTGATATCGATTATCGATCAATCAGATTAAAAATATTATATCTATTGTTTTTAGCCTTTTGAATTAGAGTAGGGTAAAGTATAAAAGTTATCAAGACTTTTATACTTTACCTTAATTATAGTTTTTTACATGACCTCTTTAATTTATTGTAAAAAACCTAATATTTTTTATTAATATAATGCTTTCAGAAGAATACTTTTATGCTAATAATTTTTTCTATATAAATTAGATTATAGGATCTCCAAATATCATGTATGCAGTTGAAAGGTCTGAAGTAGATACAAAATTACAGAAAATGACTTTACGAACGAGAAATGTAAGATTTTGCTTTTCAACAATTTTTTTTAGATTAGGTTTCATTTCATTATCAATCTTTTAATTTATTTTTCAGCTGACATTCTGCAACTTTATAGCTGTAGATGAATTTTTATGCTACGAACCTCATCCTACTGATAAAACTAAAACTTTATTAAAACAAGAAGCAGTTGTATTAGTGCAAGGAGTTCCATTAAGTAGTTATATGGAGAGTTTATTAGCGACCACAATTTCATCGAATGCGAGTAAAGTAAGCTGTATTCTTTTAACTTTTAAAATTCGATTCAATTTTCTCTAGTCTACTCATATCTGTAAACTTAAACCCTTTAATTTTACATGAAAAAATATAAAAATTCTAGAACTAACTTCTGTATTAAATTTTACTTATAATTTGTATTATCTTTTGCTTTAATAGGGCAGGCAAGCCATGGAATGGGTGCTAAAAAGACTTAATGATGAAATTAAAGACTTTTCAACAACTGCCATTAAGAACACTGATGAACTTTTGACACATACTAAAAAGTCTATTGACGATATCACTAAAACAGCAAAAAAATCTATGGACGACATATCGAGCGTGGCAAAAAAATTAGAAGAAATCCAATTTGCAAAAGCTAAATGACATTAATAGATAGTTAAAAGCACAAAAAAATAATTGAAATTTTGAAATTATTATGTATTCTAAACATTCTAAATCTAATCATTTTGAAATTAATCAGCTATCTATGTAATTAATTAATTAGAATTAAGCTTCGATATCTACTAAATTAGTTTTTAAAATAATCAATCTCAATTTATTTTTCCCGAAATAATAATAAACCTATTATAATCGTTTCTCTTTCAGTGCGGTAATTATATTTTATGAAAAAAAATCCCAAAAAAATGTTTAAAGCACTTACTTTTTAGAGAAAGCTCAAAAAGTATTTTACTATAAATTATTGTGTTCAGTAATTATTCTAAAATATTTATTATTATATAACATACTACTTAAATATTATAAAGAATATTATTGTTAACTTCAGCATTTATAGAAACTTATTTGATTGTTTCAAAAATATAAAACCTAAACTTGAAAACTTTTTGCAAATGCTAATTGTATGTACAATTATTTATAGTTATTGAATTGAAGGTCTTTTTCGAAAACCTTAACCTATACATTTTAGGGTACTATGAAATTATTTTAGAAAGTTGGAAATTTTTTATATTTTGCATAGTAAGAGTTTTACTAATAAGATTTAGAAAATGTTTAAAATTTTTCTAAAAGGTATTTTGCTAATTAGTTGCATCAATATTGTTTCAAGTGACGATGATCTTGAAGCAGATGGAATCATACCTTTAAAAAAATGCTCACTTTCACCAGAACTTGTCCAAGAAATTCATAGTTATAAAGATGTAGCTGATAAAATTATCAAAAATGTTGTTTATGGTTCATTGAAAGGACGTGCTCATGGTATGTTGAGTGAATTTGTGACAAAATTCTTTCATCGTATATCTGGATCGAAAACTCTGGAAAAATCTATTGATTATATTCAGCAGTATATGAAGACTAATGGTCTTGAGACAAGTTCTCAAAATGTCCCTGTCCCGTATTGGAAAAGGTTAACTATCTCTACCTACGTATTACGTACCTATTTATAAAAGATTTTAAATCGAGTTTTTAACTCAATTTAGAGGAAATGAATCTGCTGAACTACTTGAACCTAGACGATTGAAAATTGATATAATTGGGCTTGGAAATACTGTAGGGACAGGACCTGATGGAATTGAAGCTGAAGCTGTGGTTTACAATAGTTTAGAAGAACTTAATGCAAATCCAGCGCCTGTAATTTTCATAAAAATTTAGAAAATCTAGAGAGAATAGAGTACCTACACTTAAAATTCTTTTTAGGCATTTAGAAAAATTGTGATCATGTACAATGATTGGAAAAATTACGATTATGCTCGAAAACATCGATCAGAAAGTGCTTCTGCAGCATCGAGTAAGCTACCTCAAGTTTGAAAATTTTTAATTTTAAATCTCGTTTAAAACGAATAGAGGCTGGAGCTGTTGCTGTTCTTATAAGGTTTGGAAATTCCAGAAAAATGAATTTGAATTGAGATTTTTATACAGTCACAAATTTAAAAAATTTATCATTTAACAAAATATTATCATTGTAATTGTGTCTAGATCTGCGGCACCAGTCACATTTAAACAACCCCATACTGGATCGCAAGATTATGCTGAAGGAGTTACGAAAATCCCATCTGCGACTATTTCAATTGAAGATGCAGAACTTTTGAATAGACTTTATAAATATAGCAATGGTACATTTTTTCTTTTAAAAAATTATCATGATCTAATAATTTTATATTAATTAGGAACAACTCCTCTAATAATCAAGTTGTTAATGGTTGGGCATGAAACTTTACCAGATACAATTTCAAGAAATTCTTTTGGAAAACATTTGGGAAGCAAAATACCCAAAGAAAGAATTATATTATCTGGGCATATTGATTCTTGGGATGTATGTTTAATTTATTCAGGAAATTTTTCAGGAACTTTTAAGGAAACACTTAAAATATTTCAGTACCCTACCCTACCTTATTAGAAAATTTCAGGAAATATTTTTTTCAAGGAACTTTTCATGAATTTCAGGAACTTTTTTTTCCTCAAAATATTTCAGGAAGTTTCAGGAAATTTTTTAGGAACTTTTAGGATAAATTTTAAGAAATTTTATAATTTTATTTTTATCTAAATTGTAAGGTTGGTGAGGGTGCCTTAGATGATGGTAATTAAATAACTGAATATTTAGACTGGCATTTTAGAATATTTTTTATTACTTTTTTAAATGGAAGGTTTTAAAGAAATTCTTAGAAATCTTTAAATAATAATTTTCCAATTTGAAACTTTCGATTCCTAAACATAAATTGACTTATATTAACGTGTTCAGGTGTTGGAATTGCTTCAGCAATTGAGTCAGTTTTAGTTCTCAAATCACTCGGGCTTAAGCCAAAAAGAACTGTAGAAGCTATTTGTTGGACGTCTGAAGAACCAGGTTCGAAAATGCCAAGTTTTTGAACATTTTTTCTTACATTTTTCCTTGCTTTCGTAGGGTATTATGGGGTTGATGGATATATCAAAGATCATAAAGATGAATTGAAAAATATTCTAGCAGCTTTTGAGGCAGATCATGGACTTTTTAAACCTTTTGGTTTTGATATTGCTGCTAGTGATGAGGTCAGAATTTAAAAAATATGAAGTAGATTCTTTAGACAATAAATTTTGTCCCAATTTAAATAGGGTGCATGTATTGTGAAAGAAATTATGCAATTTTTCAAGCCAATAAATGCAACACTTTTGAGGCGATTTAAATTAGTCGAAAGTGACATTTCACACCTGACCAAGAAGGCAAATACACCTGGGTTTCATATGAATACTGATGATAACCAATACTTTTGGTATCATCATACGAATGCAGGTAAACTATACCCATTACCTTATTAAAATTAACTTTTGTATTAAATTAAAAAGCAATTAACACATTTATTATTCTGGTATTTTTAGACACTATGCTTGCCGTTAATAGCCATAGTTTGGACATTGCTGTGGCCATGTATTCCATTACTTCGTATATTCTGGCTGATTTGAGTATCCCATTCCCAAAAGCAAATTACTTTCCAGTATAATCAATAATTTGTTAAAATTATGCAAAAAATCAATTATAAAACATATTATTATAAAGACTTATCAATAAAGTTTAATCAGTTTTTGCGATATCTAAAGCACACAGTACTCGAGTGTTACAAAAGAACCTACAAGGGAACGTACTTTCCTGTTCACTGGACCTTGATAATATACATTATACATATATAACAATATGCTTAATGCTTATCAATATTGGCACAAAGAATCGAATTTTTTTGGAAATTTTCAATTTCGTAAGTTTTCAAGGACCTACATAAAGTATATGTAAAGTATTCTAAAGTTTTTGCCGTTCAGAATCAGAATGATTAAAATTTCATAAGAAATAGCATTTCGAAATTTGAAATCATGAAATTTTAAACTACAAATCCAGAAATGCTTTTTTTATAGCCAAAACACGGTATTTCAGAGCTTGGGAAGTTTACAAAAACGATTTTTGGTTCCTGGTACATGAAGGTGCATGAGTACATGAAGGTGTTCCCTTGTTAGCTTTAAAATCTATTCATTTACAATTACAGATATGTCAATTCAATATTCGATTAGATAAACATTTGTCAAATACTTTTTCATGATCATAATTATTATGCAGTTTGTGTTAGACCACTACGATTACAAAATGAGATTAATTATTTTATTATTAATTGGGCTAATTAGTACTTTAGCCCAGAGTGATATTGTTTCAAAAAAAGATTTGGGCCGAGATGATTTTCTAGAAGGAACATTTCCTGATGGATTTCGATGGGGGTTACTATACTATAGACTAGAAAATTAAAGGTTATTTCAAACCTGAGAATTGATATATTTTTAGATTTGCAACAGCTTCATATCAGATCGAAGGGGGCTGGAATGAAGATGGAAAAGGCGAAAATATTTGGGACGAATTTACCCACAGGGTTCCTAGTCCAATTTATGATAATTCGACCGGAGATATTGGTAAAAAAATAATTTTGTTAAATTTTTGGAATAAATTAAACCAGAGTTTATTCATATCTATAGCCTGTGATTCATATCACAAATATAGAGAAGATGTCCAACTTTTAAAAAACATGGGGGTAAGTTTGAGTAAAATTTTGAAAAATTCTGGAAAATTCTCAAGAATTCTCAAAAATTTTGAATTTTTTAGGCCCATTATTATCGATTTTCTCTTTCCTGGTCAAGAATTTTGCCCGATGGAACCATAAATAACATAAATGAAGCTGGAATTCAATATTATAATAATTTAATTGATGAATTATTAGCTAATGGAATTGATCCTATGATCACACTTTATCATTGGGGTAAAATCGATTGCCTTTCTATTCTATATGATTTTTAAATTTTGATTTTGGATTTGGTTTAATTTTTTAAGATTTACCACAACCGCTTCAGGAAATCGGCGGATGGCCAAACGAAGCTTTAATTGATTTTTTTACAAATTTTGCTCGACTTGCCTATGAAAGGTTTGGTGATCGGGTCAAATATTGGATTACCTTCAATGAAGCTTATGTTGTTTGTCAACTTGGGTAAGTACATTTAACATTACCAAAAATATAAATTACCATACTTTACTATCTCCCAATTCCCAATCTAATATGTGTCAAGTCTGGTTTAAATTAGTCAAAATATTCAAAAATTTAAGAATTTTCCAACATATTTTACACGAAATATCCAATTTGTAAAATATGCAAGCTAAAAATGCCCCAAAAATTAAAACTTTCCAATAGGCTATTTATGATATTTGCACCACACCTACAGATAGAAAATAAAAAACCAAAAAATTCACTATTAAATTTCTCACGGAGTTTTATTCAAAATATTCAAACAATAATTTCCCAAAAGTTTTGATATCCTAATGATTTTTCTAGTTATGGATATGGAGTGCATGCACCAGGAATTAATGAAGAATCAACTGAACCTTACAAATGTGCTCATACTATTTTGAAGTCCCATGCTAATGCCTATAGGCTTTATGAAGAGGAATTTAAACCTACTCAAGGTGGGTTTTTAAATATTTTATAATGTAATTTCTGTATTTATAATTATTTTTTTGTAATTTCAAGGCGGTCGTTGTGGTATTACTATCGATTCTGGGTGGTAATTATTTTTTTTTACACTTTTTTCTACTTTTATGCAAATTACTTTATAATTTCAAGGTATGAACCATTAAATCCTGAAGATCCAGCTGATGTTGAAGCTGCTGAAAGGAATGTTATGTTTAAGGTTCTAAAAACTACAAAATTCTTCAAAACTTGAACCTTATCTGTAAATATTTTATTCCTACATTTTATTTATAGCATGGTTGGTATGCTTATCCCATTTATTTCGGCCGATACCCCGATGTAATGAGGACTCTAATCGATGCTAAAAGTATCGCAGAAGGTAGAAATGAATCCAGGTTACCATCTTTTGATGCAGAATGGTCTAATAAATTAAGAGGTAAGTATGGTATTACAAACTATTGCTAAAATAATGGTTAACTACTGAATAGATGTAAGAACATTATTTTAGGTTCAACCGATTTCCTTGGTCTAAATCATTACACAACCGAATTGTCTAAGGCTACAAACGGAGGACCTCCAGGTTGGTCGAATGATAAAAATACGGTGGAAAGTCAATCTGAAGAATGGATTCCAAGTGCTGCAAGTTGGTTAAAAATGGTATAAATGCTACTTATTAAAGCCATAGTAGACTTGACTAGGGACATATTTAAACATTTTCATGAAATTTTGATTTGACTGAATTTTAGGTTCCTTGGGGTATGCGTAGACTTTTAGTATGGATAAAAGAAACTTATGGAAACCCTGAAGTTATGATTACTGAAAATGGATTCAGTGATGTTCCAGTAATTTTTTAATCCTTTGTGTATTGCTGAAAGCAGATTAAAATTTTGAATTTTTTTAGGAAGTTGAATTTTATGACATGGGTCGTGCTCAATACTATAAATCATACATAAACGAGATGCTCAAAGCTATTGATATTGATGGATGCAATGTAAGTACTCAAGCTGATAATTTGAAAAAATTTAAAATATAGAACTCTTTGAAATTTGTTTTTTTAGATCACACACTATACAGCATGGTCATTACTTGATAACTTTGGTAAAAAAAAATGATAGGTACGGTACAAGTACATGAAAAATTTCTAAAATTTTACATTTTTACAGAATGGGCACGAGGTTACAGTGAAAGATTTGGTGTTCACCAAGTCGATATGTCTGATCCAGAAAGACCAAGAAAACCAAAATATTCCGCAAGTGTTTTGAAAAAAATATTTCAAGATAATGGATTCCCATAAATTACATTATAAAAAAACCAAGTACCTACATAAACTTATTTATAATATAAAGGTGAATAAATGTCAAATTATACATTATTAAATGCAGTCAACGTGGAATTCGAATGTAGATCGAATTCTTGGAAAAGGAATCGAAAACATTTAGCTTGCATTTATACTTTATTTTGAGCTATAATGCCCAGCTAATCTGTCTAATCATACCTAGTCTCAATTATATCGACCTTTGACACATATTTAGGGGTTACCATTAGGTCAAATTATTTAGAATTTTTTTAATTTTTCTTGTAAATATCACTAGTAAGCATACCTATACTCGTATTACAGTCCAGTATAATATCCAAAGTATCTGTATTTTTAATAGAATGTAACTTTTGAGTGAGCTTTTTGAAAATTTTGATACGACTATTTTTCAAAATACAACTATTTTTTATTTTTATCATATATCCTTATATATGTAGAGCTTACTGTATACAAAATTTAGATGATTTATTTCATTCTGGTTCTATAGATTACAATAAAATATTGAAATGGTTCGTCTTATTTCATTATTAGTGTTAGTTTTATCATTCGTCTGTATAAATTGTGATGATGATCTCAGAAAAGAAGGCATTATTGAAGCCCCAGAATGTCATCTACCACCAGAAGTTGAGGATGAAATCATCAGCTATGCACCAATTGCATGGCAAATTATCGAAGAAGTTATATTGGGGAGTAGTGCAGGAAGATCATATGACCTTTTGAAATATTTTGTAACAAATTTTTATCATCGACCATCTGGATCTGAAATGTTGGAGGATTCAATCGATTACCTTCAAGATGTTATGAAGATTAATGGACTTGAGGTTGATTCACAAAATGTCACTGTTCCGCATTGGCAAAGGTTTATACTTTTACAAAAAAAAATTTAAATAAAAAATTTCAAGAAGTCATTTTGAATTTATGACTCAAAAATTTGTGTTAACAAATAAAATAGTTGTTGCGCAGTTGTCATGTCATGTCATATGTCAAATTCTGATTCTCCTTCTTATGATTACCCCACCTAAATCTGATTTTTAATTTTTTCCCATATAACAGGGGGTCTCTTAAAGGGTCACAGTACCCCAATGGTTTGATCAACTTGAATTTTTTGTCCAAATGGCACAACTAGACCTTATAAGGGTCCTTCTAGTTTGGTTATAATTTATTTCATAATAGATATTTCATAATTCATGCAATAGTTTTCGAGCAAAAATTCTGAATAAAAAGTGCTAACAAAGTTAAATTTTTAAAGCTAAAAATAATTTGGTGATATATTGATTATTTTAGAGGCGAAGAATCAGCAGAATTACTAGAACCTCGAAAATGGAAATTGAATATTTTATCGCTGGGTAATTCAGTTGCAACACCAGATGAAGGTATTGAAGCTGAAGCTGTTGTTTACAGAAGTTTAGACGAGCTTATTTCAAATCCAGAACCTGTAAATTCTCATACAAAACCTCAAATTAACTGTAGAAAAATTTGGTTTTTTTAAAATTAGGCTAATGGGAAAATTGTAGTAATGTACAATGACTGGATCAATTATGATTATGCCAGATTACACCGAACTTACACAGCTTCTGAAGCCTCAAAAGGTTAAGAAGTTTTCTAAAATAAGGCTTTAAAACATAATTTTAATTTTAAATGGACTTTTATATTAGCTGGAGCAGTTGCTGCGTTAATCAGGTTTACATAACCTTCTATATCCTTTGAACATTCAAATCTAATCGAAAGAAATTTTGTAAAAATTATAATTTTTTTAGATCTGCAACACCATATTCACTTCAATCACCTCATACTGGAGACCAAGTATATCTCCAAGACATTGTACCAATCCCAGTCGCTACTTTAACAATTGAAGATGCTGAAATGCTCTACAGGTTATTCAACAATGGGTCTACAAAATTGAAAATCCAATTGACAATGATTGGACATAAAAATTTACCAGATAGTACTTCGAGAAATTCTTTTGGAAAATTGCTTGGAAATGAGGAACCTGAAGAGAAAGGTACCCTTAATAAGTTTTAACATATTGATATATTTTTAAAAATCTTTCTCTTTTACAGTTATTCTATGTGGACATATCGATTCATGGGATGTAAATACATATATTTAAAAAATTTGAAATATTTTTAACTAATTTTGGATATTAGGTTGGTGAGGGTGCACTCGATGATATGAGTGGTGTAAGTTTAAGACAATTATTGAAAATATTTTGAAATATTTCTAAAATTTCGGAAAATTTTAGGTAGCAACTGCATTGCAAGCAGTTATAACACTTAAAGAGATGGGTTTTACACCTCGAAGGTCGATTGAAGCAATCGCATTTACAGCTGAAGAAGTTGGCTATCAAGGTGTTGATAAATATATTTGGGAAAGGGGTGAAGCTGAATTGCCCAATACTATTGCAGCATTTGAAGGTTTTTTATTACTTTTACAAATTTAGAAAAATTTTAAGATAAGATGCATTTTTACAAGCATTTACATTACGATAAATCTCAAGCGAATGGCTGGAAAGCTAAGAGAGTACGATTCATCTTTTAAATAATTTTGGCAAATTTTTGGAGTCAAAAATTTTGAAGATATAAAACTTAAAAATAATTAACTTCAATAATTTACTATTTTTAAATATGATCGAGTATTTCCTATTCCGATATTTAAGTAGCTTGCAGATAATACCTATATCTATGTTTATCTACATAATTTTTGAATTTTTTTTAGCTGATTGGGGTTTTTTCAGACCCCTTGGTAAGTCATTCACAATCCTATCCATTTGAAATGCAATAAAATAATTTATGAACTACTAGGATTTGATGTAGCAATTAGTGATGATGCTTACTGTATTGTGGATCGAATAATGGATTTTTTTGAGCCTTTAAATGCGACACTTTTGAGGAGATTTAGATCAGTTGCTTCGGATGTTTCAAAATTGAAAGAAAAAGGAAATGTGCCAAGTTTTAGTATGAAAACGGATGATGCAAGATATTTTTGGTAACTTAATCGAATCCTAAATTAATATGTAGGTACTAGAAAATTTAAAAAATTTATTTGAATAACTCAGGTATCATCACAGTAATGCTGGTATAATATTTCAAAATTCTAAGATTTACTGTTAATTTTACAAAATTTGAAATTTCCTTAAAAATTATCTAATTTTCAGACACTTTACCAGCAGTTCGTACAGGAGATTTAGATATCGGTGTAGCTATGTATGCGGTAAGTTAAAAAAAATTTATAGATGGATCGATACTCGATTTATTTTGAAATCCTAATCAACAAAACTCAAAAATTTTTAAAAGAAATTGCCTTAAAAATTCGATAATTACATCGTACAACCACATGGAATTTTTAATGCCTTGATTCTGAAAATATTTGAAAATAGTTGATGTATGTGGAGTTGGATTACAGTCAAAATCAAAGGCATTTTTTTTAATTTTTGAACCTTTTTTTTTAGGTAACTTCATATATTTTGGCTGATATGGCACATCCACTTCCAAGAGATGATTAACAATATTTTGTATTTAAGACTACCTGTTATCAATTCTATATTCTAAATCTCAAATTTTTGTTAAAAATATGCTCGATTACTAAAATAAAATTCTTAAATTGAGTCCTGAAATTTCATTTTATCAATAATGTATGTAGTTGATTTATTTTTGCATTAAATAGTTTTTGAGAATTAACTAAAAAAATGTACAAAGAGTAATCTCACTAGGGTATAATCCTTATCTTAAAGTAACTCTATATCGAAATCATAATTAAAGCTTACAATTGTGAATTTAATACCTAGCATTAAGTGTGATATTTTCAAATAATTTAAAGTACCTACTAGCTATCGGTCAATATTTACTTTTAAAATATAAAACAATCACTATCCTATAGTAGTACAAGTATACTTAAAATGGTATCGATTAGAAAAAGGGAGTCTTTACATGCATTTTAAAATCGAAAATATTCAAAAAATTATGTTTATTTCTTATAGGAAAAATTCGCCCAACTTTGTATCACAAATAATTTTTTCCATGTTGTGATGTCTAGTCTAAAACAAATAAAAAATTTAAAATTGAGAAAAATCAAATTTTTTTGGCTCTTACAATCTTATACCCTATACTTATATCGATATGCATTCATTTAAAAAGTTTAATTTATCTTATTGAAATAGTACAGTAATAAATTATCCTAAAAATTACTTCTTACTCTTACACTTACGAGAGAACACAAGCATTCAAATTCGAAATATATTTTTAGTTTTTAAGGGTAATATGCAACTCTTATTAGTATAATAATCCTAAAATCAGAACAATAAGTACACAACATTCGAGTTTTTAAAATTCTAATTTGAATATCAATTAGCACACTCTCTAAAATTTAAAATATTTAAACTTTAACTTAGGTTTATACGAGTAATTAGCTTTATTTTACAAATGATTGGTTGTAGTTTTAACTTGTAGTCTCAATAATCGAAATAGCCATATTATTACATAACTAAAATCTAGTTGTATACATTTTAACTACTAATAATTAAATCTAAAAACTAAAATTCTCTAAAGGTAATAGTACTACTGTACAACCACGATAAGTATTCAAAGATTTTGAAAAAACCCTCCATTTTTGTAGTATGTAATTGTATACTTAAAGTATTTTTAAATAATTTAAAATCTTAATTAATTACCTAACTATGTAAGATCTACATACTATCTACTATATAGTAAAGGAATATCGATATGGTAAATATAAAAAAGTTTTTTTTAAACTTCGTACTTCGTATACAACTTTATGAATTAAATTACTTATAAATATCTTACACAAGTCTTAATTTGCATATTTAGAAAAGCCAATTTATACAAATTTTTTTATATTTCAAAAAATTGCTTAAAGTCTAAACCTAATCTTTGGTTAAAGTCTCATTAACTTATACTATAATAGTAGGGTACTTACAATTACACTTACATTATTTGAGTACAAAACGAGATAAAATTGGGACATTTGAGACGGTAATTTTTAAATAATTAAGTTTAAGTTTGAAAGGTTTATGGTGATAAATTAATTAAGTAGATAAATAGACATTACACTATAGTAGAGATATTGCATTGTACAAATGGGTATTTAAAACCTTAAATATCATTAAATGGAATAGGTTAGGAGTCTTTAAGGATTATGGAAATTATCTTTGTGTGCTAAGAAATGGATTTTTATGGATTTTTTTTATAACTTGGACTAGTTTTATCATTTCTCAAAAAGTCAAAATGTAGATCAATCAATCAAGTCAAATTAGAAATCAATAGTACCCTATAGGTAGGTTTTATAGTCAAGTATGTAATAAAAAGTATTTTGAATTTTTTTTAAGGATATGTTTCAATCTTGTCATGATTTCTCTCATTTATTAAGCTGTAATGGCAGGCATTTGACCTTTCGAAGTAGCTGATGATGAACTATTTTCGAAATCATCAATTTTCTTAGAGTTAGAGTCTTTAATATTATTTTGGGCGACTGATGAGGTGGGTGGAGGTGGTGAAGTTGGAGATGGTGATGAGGGTGTTACATTTGCAGGTGAAGATCTTGGTGATTCTGATGGTGAGTGTAGGATCTGTTCTTCTTTATCTGGTTTTATTTTCTCATCATCAAGTAAATCGGATCGAAATTTATTTCCAAATTGTGGTATATTGATCCCAGCTATCGAGTTTCTGAAGAATGCTGGATAGTCTGAAAACTATAAAAAAAATTATACCTAGATTTTGATTTCCTAATACATATGTCTATTATAATTACTATTACTGTTCAATATAAGATTCGATTTATTTTAAATAACATTTTATTTAAAAATATTGGTTTTTTTAAGGTTTTCACAACCCATATTTTTAAAATAAATGTGGCAAGAATTCGATCTTTTTAGAATTTTTTGAAAATTTTTGAGGAAATTTTTAATATATGGATTCTTAATTCATTTTAAGTTCAGATCAGAGTAAACTAACTTAATTTTTAAGATATTTTTATGCAATTTTATTAGTTAATTGACTTTGGCCAATCAAGGGGTAAATGAATTGACTTGAATAAGAAATGCTGAGGCATTTTGAATTTTATTGAATCAAAATTCCGGATTATTTCTTACTTTAGATCCGTTGAGAAAGTGAGGAGCCGAAGGGGGTGCATACGGGTAAAATAGATCTGGTCTGGGGCCCCCTTCCGGTCCCTTGATGATTGTCCCTGACGATGGCGGCATCGGCGGCATTGACGGATGTGGTGGAAACTGAAGTCCTAAAGGAAGTTCTGAAATTTTACAAAAAAAAAACCATTTACCTACTATCATAATCATAATCAAGTAGGTACCTATACCTATACCATAAAGTTAGTGTAATGAGTAATGAGTCTAAAAGTGATTTCGTAAATGTCCATTTCAGATTTCATAATCATAAGATCTACGAAATCTGTATGTAAGAGTAAAGATAATCTTACCTAGAGACATTCTTCGACCTCTTCTCGATGCCCCATTTGTCCACATATGAGTGCCCATATGAACCTGGAAATTAAAATTTTCACGTTACTTATACTGTTTAATATCATAGATTCAATTATAGGTACTTATCGTTAGTACTTATAGATTAAACTATAGGTATTCAAGATTTTGATAATTTTTGCATAAAAGTATACCTTCAGATTGCCTTTCGTAGTAAAAGCTTTCGAACAAACGTTACAAACGAACGGCTTGTCTCCAGTATGCGTTCTCATGTGAATTTGTAAACTTGACGATGATGAGAAGCTTTTAATACACACTTTACACACATGCTTAGAAGGTGGTGATGAAGCACCTGAATTGTCAGAAGAATTGATTCTATTTACAAGACCATGTGGTCCACCACCACCACCATGACTATGTGATCTATTATGATCTCGATCTCTGTTAAATTCCCTATCTCGATCTCGGTTATAATCCCTATCTCTATCTCTATCTCGATCCCTCTCTCGATCCCTATCTCGATCATGAGACTGTGAAGATCTATGATGATGATGATCTCTTGATGAAGAATTACTTCGATCCCGCATTTCCCTTTCCCGCAAAAGATCATTCTCCCGTTCTCGTTCAATTTCTCGGCTAATTTCCCGCTCTCGTTCTCTCATTCTCTCTACTGAAGCTGAGTAAGCAGCGAGTTCTTTATTTTTTTGATCAATTTTTTGCTGCTCAAGATCATCTACACCATCACCAACACCACCACCACTCATTACTTCATCTTCTGGCAAACCTGAACATACATATAAATTTATGATTAGTTTTTTTATATTAAAAGCAAAAATTATTCAAAAGTTAAGGTTCAGAAAAATGATTAGAAAAAAAGAGGCAAGTAGTAAGTACCCTACTAATGGTAAGTGGTAAGTACATGCAAGTTTGCCAGAATGACATAAAATATTTTTAAAACTTAAACTTAATACCAAGCAAGAAACTGAAAATCAAGATATTCAACTTTAAATTCTAAAGCGAATTTCATTTAAAATTATAAGGATAAATTGGAAAATGCATGTAAAGGAAATCGATTTCTGAATTTTTTCAAAATATATATGGAAGTTTTTGATAAACTTTAAAATCAATTTTTGGAATAGATTTCCAAAAATCTTGAAATTTCCTTCTAATATTACAGATTCAGATGACCCAGCTATATTCAATTTGTTGATACATGTACCTACATATATTATGTAATAAGTACCTACATTTTTAAAAAATTTAAATTTTTGGAAAATTGTCCTTGGGAATGAGAATCTTGCCATAAATTTTTAAATTGAAATAAAATATGCTAATTTTCAGTTTCTTATCTCGTTTATATGTAGGTAGTAAGTAGGGTACCCTACTATAATTACTAGTACAAGCAGAGGTTATGTACATATAGATAGAGATAGAGATAAATAGCTATGTAGTGTAATTGGTAAAAAAATTTACTTACTTTGTTTTGATTTTTTATTTTGCGGTTGTTGTGCTGAGCTTTCCGATGAAGATCTTTTGAGATTTTGTGGAGAAGCCGATCTAGACCTATTAGACTTTGTATCTACATTTTCATCAGCATTTGAAGCAATTGAAGATCCATGTTTCTCATGCCTTTCATGCTGATGTCTCATATTACTACCATGATGATCATGTCCAAGACCAAGGCTCAAACTTAATGGTAAATTGTCATCAACTCGTGTCATACTAGTGGCTGAAGAACTATTCGAATGATCATTAAAATTTGGATTTTGACTACATGGACCATTTGATGAACTTTTCGAGTTATTTGAGTCAGCATATACACCTGAACTATTTGGCATACCATCTCTGATTTTGTGAGTAAGCTGATGTTGCTATCAAAATTTTATACATTATAACATGAGTATTTTTGAATAACAAAATGATAAGATTTGTAAAAATTGTAAAAATTGTATATGTATCTATATGTAAATCAAACCTTCATATTTCCCTTTGTTGAGAAGCCTCGATCACACACGTTGCACTTGAAGGGTCGTTCTTTTGTATGACTTCGGTAGTGGATTTCAAGGGCTGAATGACATGCGAATGTTTTCAAGCAAATATTGCAGGTTGTGTTTCCTCGAGCTGCCCAGAGAAAAGATTCGTTTTCAGAAAGTTCTATGAATTTGTATCAATGAAAGGGAAAATATATAGAGTATTTTTAATAGTTATTTGCTAATTCTAGACAACAAAATTTCGAAGATACAAATGATACAAAAAAGTTAGCTTTTGAATTTAAAATTGAGCTTTTGAAGATCAGAGAATTCAATTTTGCCTTCAAAATAGATTTAAAAAAATGTGATTTCCTATTTAAGGGCGTACAAAATGAGATTTTAGATGAGAATTTAATTAGGGACTTTAGAAAGGTGTTAACAAAGCAATTAAA
>JAQIXA010002196.1:0-19173 GCA_034699045.1 Nanhermannia cf. coronata Gr-Ori-00579 | reverse complement strand
TTATATTTGAAGATATTTTAATGAGGCTCCAATTTAATCCTATCCCTATTTTAGTTGAATTAAACCCTATTTTTTTGGTCTAACTTTACCTTTATATGAAATTATCATAAAATTTTTGTAAATCCTAACCTAACCTATACTAAACTGAAAATATTTTGACTTAATTTCAAACAAAGGTAAAGTTAGACTAAATATATAGAGGTAAATTCAATCAAAATATGGGTGAAATTAAACTTTATTCTTTTGATAATAACTGAATATCCAAAAAAAAGCCAAAAATAGTCAAATTAAAAAAAAATACTCATCCTATCCCAAGTAGGTATAGGGCATTTTACAGGTCTATTTTAAAGCTTTTTTTGATTTTAAAATGACAGACAAGCACAATGGAACATTTTTACACACTTATACACGAGCTCAAAGTAATTTTATTAGAGTTAAATAATGCCTAGTTTGAGTAGTTTAAAAATTTTGAGGGTCTGTCATTTCATACTTTTTGGTCAAATTAATTTTTTAATGAGAAGCCAACTCGAACGAGTATTGTAGTTAATTATTCAACTAAATATCCAGCTATCATGACTTACTATATACTGCCAAAATATATACCTTATACATACAGATAGTATTTTAATTATACTTTATTATAATAATTATTCTTTATTACTTGTATATGTATTTGTTTTCAATTAATTTTAAGCACTTTTTATAATATGGTAATAATTGACTATTTTTTTGATAATTAATTTCAGATTCTTACCAATATCAACTGCAGAATTTGTATCAAAAATGTTGGGCAAATCAACCAGGAGTTCATGCTCTGAGGTTTCGAGAGAGGGGGCCCTTGAAGTCCTGGAGACCTGAGACTATGGCTGGTAGGATACTTATATTGTATAGAGGTAGATTTGGGATAATTTGGAAATGTTTTTGAAGTCTGGAAAGCCTATTTTCTAATGATATTTGATCTGTTTGTTGAAGTGTATCTTAATCTCTCTACATAAAAATTTCAATTCAAATAGAAAAAACCGAAGCCAAGTCTTTCAAACTATCCTTTGTCTACCCCTGCATTTACATTCCCTAAATTCTTGCTAAAAACTACGATTTTGTCCTTAAATTTGAGGTTAAAATATTTAGACTAAGGATGGTTTGGAAACAGATTCAAATGCCTGATAAACGAATAAATCCTTTGAAATTTTGAATTCATAATTACATCTGTTTAAAATTTTAGTCAAAAATTTTTAAAAATTTCAAGGAAATGACTTTAAAAACGCATCAAATTACACGAATTTTGAATTTTTGAATTCAAATGAGCAAAATCGAGCTGAAACTAATCAATTTTGAGATAGTTAGTTTGGTTTGACATTCAAAAGTTCAAATACAAGGATTTTTGTCATCCAATAAACTAATCTTTACAAATTTCAGGCAAATTTTTCAAAATTTGTAAAAAAAATGGCTTTAAAAAAGCTAGGAATTAGATAAATTTTGAATTTTCGAATTCTATTGTAATTTTGATCAAATTTGAGCTCTTTGGACATTATATTTCAGCCTGAACCAGTTGTCTTTTTGATGTGAAAGGATATATGTATATTTTGCATATTAAACGTGATATAACGACCAGAATGCCTATTAAATTATGAGAAGTTTGACTAAAATTTAGCAAAAAATATCCGACAGATATTTAGCCTAAAAAAATCAAAAGTTTGACAAATATTTTAGTCTTAAAATTTCAACCTGAGCTAGTTGTACTAAAACCTGTAGTTTTATATCTATATGTATAGAGATAGACCAGGTATTCTAAAGTCTCAAGCAACTTTTAGGTCATAAGGACAACTGGCCTTGAGAAAATAGGTCTTAATTTTTAAAACTATCCCTAATCTACCGGCTCTAGGAAAAAATCCCAAATACCGAAATCCTAACTCCAAAATCCCAAAGCCAAAATCCCAAAGCCAAAATCCCAAATCCAAAATCTACCCCTTAGACATCTGACCAAGATTTTGATTTTAATTTTTTTTTAATTTCAGAGGCGATTTTTGCAGTTTTGCGAGAAGGCCTGTCTCTATCCCAGGCAGCCAGGAAGTTCGATATCCCCTACCCCACCTTCGTTCTCTACGCCAATCGAGTCCACAACATGCTCGGCCCTTCGGCTGATGGATCCGCTGGAGGTAAAATTCAAATTTTCTTCAATTTTTACACTTTTTTTTGTCAAAAATGTTTGACAAATGTTTCACTATAAAAATCTCAAAAGTTTAACAAACTTATGAGTCAAAATAACTCAAAAATTTGCGTCAAAAGTTTGACAAAAATTTAGCATCAAAAAGTCTTAAAATTTTGACAATTTTTTAAGATTTTTATACAAATACATACGAGTATTTATACACACTTAATATAACAAATCAAAAGTAATTCTTATGAAAAATTTTTTCACAAAATTCACTTTAAAATAAGCCAATTAGAAACTTGAATACTTGAAGACAATTTCCTACCAATCTGTAGATGTCGATTTATCTTAAAAACGGTTTTTTGTGGATAATTGAATTGGGTAATTGGTTGAATTTACCCCTATTTTTTGGTCTTGCTGCTTTTGTATGAAATTAACACTTAAAAAAACCTAATATAACATATCCTAAACTAAACTAAAAAAAATTTCAGTGAATTTCATTCAGGGTTCAAAAAATAGGGTATAATTCAACCAAAATATGAATGAGATTAAATAAAGTTCTTATTATAATGCCTATAGATGATCCCATTTTCTCGTAGATTATCATAAATATTTGTAAATTATTAATGAGACTTGAAGGTTCCAAGTCTGTCTGCCAAAAATATCATAAAATGAATATTTTACAGAAAATTATAAACTTTTAGATCATCACAGGAAGCTCGATTTTCATATCGAAATCTAGGATTTTCTTTGAAATCTTAGCTTTCGGACTTTTTATAGGATTTTTTGAAGCTTTTCTGTATTAATATCTATAATAAATTAGAGCATAATTACTCTATAAAGTACATTTTATGCACTTGAAATCGATATTTTTGGTTTTCTTGAAGCTAAATATCGATTGTCTGAATAGATTTTCAAAACCCTTAACATTCTTAAGAATTTGATGATTTTTTATTGAAAATAATTTTGAAAAATAGACAAAATATTCGGGATTAATAGCCCAAAATAGAGTAAAATTGCTCTAAAAAGTACATTTTCGACAATTAAAATCGATATTTCTGTATTCTTGAAGATATCTATCGAATCACTGAATAAATTCTAGACATAAAATCTCTAAATATTCAAAAATAAATCGAGGACTTTATAGTTTTGAAAATATTCTTAAAAAACAGACTAAAAATCCGAGCTTAATAGCTCCAAATAGAGCAAAATTGCTCTATAAAGTACATTTTCTGCACTTTTTGAGATTTTGAAATCACAATCCATGAAAATATCAGATTTTCTGAATAAATTCGAGATTTTCAAATCCCTTAAACATTCATAAGATTTTGAATTATTTTCTTGAAAAACAGACAATAATTCTGGGCATAAGGGCCCTTATAAAAGAGATACGAGCTACTAAACTACCTGGGGTAGTTGATCGAAATAAAAAAATAAAAAATTTATAAATTGCTAGCAAATCCATTAAGAATGTAATTCTCATGCAAAAGTAAATTGCTCAAAATTACAATTAATTAATTATTCCTTGTACATTATTACCTCTCTATAAAGTACCCTTCAAATTATCCTACAATTACTAAAGATAAGGGTGATTATATCTAGGTTTTATTGAGAAACCTAAAATTTAAAATCACCTTTTTCTACTCATTATTTGAATGCTCGACTTTTCTATTTAATTATGCATTTTAAATGGAAAAGTTGAAATTGAATTTTGTACCTTTTGTAGGGGTAGATTAGGGATAGTTCAGCAATTTTTACTTTCTGTATATGTCTCATTAATAATTTACAATATTTATGATAATCTAATACTAAGCTAAAATGGGCATTATAATAAGGACTTGTGTTTAATCTTATCCCTATTTTGATTTTGGTTGAATCTACACTTATTTCATTGACCTAACTTTACCTCTGAATGAAATTAGCACAAATATTTTCCCCAACTATCCCTTATCTGCCCCTACTTGTATTACAGAAGATCTGGTCAATTTTTAAATGAAATTTTTTTGACTTTTTTCAGATTTGCTGTCAGATATCCGGCCAAAAGGTCGAGGTCGACCTCAAAGGATTTTGCTGGGCTCTTGGCCAGAAGAACATATCAGAGGTGTCATCAGGTCAGTTTTTTTTAACACTTTTTTGGCAATTTTTTTAAATATAAATTAAGCCAAATTTGACGAGTTTTCACTTTTGTAAATCAAAATAGGTCAAAATTTTACTTGATATACTTGATTGTAGTTTAATTAACTTGTAATAAACCAAGCCCTTTTTGAGCGTTTTTAATGCTTTTTGTAGTTAAATATTTCGATAAAATCAGTACCTAAGTACCCTACAAAAAATGCATCTTACTAAAGTATTTTGAAATAACTTTACCCCTGAATGAAATTAACTCTAATTTTTTAATCTAGTTTAAGTTAGGTTTAGTTAGGTTAGTACAAGTATTTATAAAAAATGGATTCATTTCATACAGGTAGACCGAAAATAAAGGCGTAAATTCACTCACAATAGGGATTAGGTTAAATTGGAGCCCTATAAAACCCACTAAAGCTAGGATTCTTATCTCAACTTTCAATTTGAAATCCTAGTTTTAGTCGATTTGACAATATATGAGTATTACGATATCAAGGGATTCCAAAATTGAATTTTGAAATAAGAAAAAGACCTATACCTTTACCTACCTAATACGAGAAATTTTTTTAGAAAAAATGTTCAAAAAAAATGTCAAATGTGTTTTAAACAAGCAAAATTTTTCCTAAAATTTTGAAATTAGATACAAAAAGAAGGCTACAAGTTTTGTCTACTTGCAATATAATATAGTACCCTGTCCATACCTATTTTTATTTTTATAATATACTCTTATTTGGCCACATATAGCCGTAATACCAGTATTTATTTTTAGTGATTCGATTATTTTGCGATGACTTTTATAAATAAATCATAAAAATTGGTTATAATTTCAGGTTATTTCATTACCGCTAAAAGTTAGACCAAAAATATGTAGGTGTAAATTCACCCAATATAAGAATAAGGTTGAAATCGAAGCCCTACCAAAGTTTACAAAATTTAAGATTTTTATCTCAATTTTCAATTTGAAATCCCAGTTTTCGTCCATTTGATTATATCATTAAGTAAGTATTATGTAGTTACCTATTACAAAATTGAATTTTGAAATAAGAAAGAGACTACCTACAATAAAAGTAAATTTTTTAGAAAAAAAACTTTCAAAAAAACGTCAAATGTTTTTTAAATTAGCAAAATTTGTTAAAATTTTGAAATTAGATCCATGTTTTGTTTCTGAATTTTATTTATCAAAGCAATGTATGGTAGTTATAATTTTTTAAATACTGTATTATATTGGTTTAACGGTATTAAATTTTGCAATTTTATTTTGATTTTATTCGAGTTTAAGAGATAATTTTTGTTTATGATGAGCCTAATATTACCTTAAAAATTGCCATAATTTTAGATGGAAAATAATTTTTGACATTTCTGGTTACTAATAGATAGCAAATATCGGGTTCTTAAATAGCAAAAATTTGCAATTTTTTAAATATTTAGATTTGGAAACATTGATCAAAAGTATATTTTGGGATTCTAATGGGCTTTCTGACCTTTATATATGGTTTAACATGCAAAGGCCTAAAAGCTGAATATATCCCTTTTGAAAAATTTCCTTTTGATCTGAATATTGTAAACGAGTTAAAGCGAGAGACTGAATTTTTGAAAAATTTTCTATAAAAAAGCATAATACTCGTAGATAGGTATTTTGAAACAAAAATATCGATATAGGTTAGAAATAAGTAAGAAATATCTAGGGCTCCGATTTAATCTCATCCCTAATTTGGTTGAATTCACCCCTATATCTTTAGTATAACTTGACCTGAGAGATGAGATTAAATCGAGCCAATAATTATATCGAAATTGAGGCATTTTTACAAAAGTAGTTTTATATTTTGAAAAAATTTTGATTTATTTTTAGAGCTGTTGTCTTTCGAGATTCTGGGCTTAAAGACGATGGACCTTTTTCATTCGGAAGGGTATTCTCAAAAATTAGTTAAAAATTTTACAATTTATTAAACTTTGTTGGTAAAATGTCTATAGGAGTTATGCTTAAACCAGGCTGGAAGCTCGCAGAATGGTCTGGATATGTCCATACATCCCAATTTTGCTTCACAATTTGGCTCTGGAAATTCTTCAGGTAAAGGATTTTTACATTTTTGTTTAAAGGATCTCTTCGGCTTTCAGGCCTTTCCATGTTAAACTCCATATAAAGGCCAGAAAGCCCATTGTAACCCTTTTGAAAGGATATCTTTGGGTTTTAATGGGCTTTCTGGCCTTTATATGGGTTTGACATGCAAAGACTTGAAAACCGATGAGATCCTTCCAATTTAGATGGATTTTAATAACTGAATTCAAAAGTCAGAATTTGCAGATACTTCTAAATCAGATTTTTGAAAAAATTTACAAAATTATCAACACTTGGAGTCGATTTTGAAAATTTTGACTCAAAAATAGCATTTTTTTAAACAGTAGATTAGACTTATAGTATATAAAACTAGTTTATTAGGATAATATGATTTTTGGCCTTTATATGAGATTTAACATGGTAAAAGCCTGAAACCCAAATATTATATACTTTCATTTAGATGAATTTTAATGACTGAATTCAAAACCCATGAATTGCAACTAGTTTTAACTTTTAAATCAAAATTTTGAAGAAATTTTTACAAAATTTTCAGAATTTGGAATCGATGTTGAAAATTTTGACTCACGATCAGTTCTAGTAATATTTTAAACAGTAGATTTAGAATTTACTAGGAATTTTGAGTTTTTGAAAATGTCAGATATCTTTTGGTCCTAATGGGCTTTCTGGCCTTTATATAAAGTTTAACAGACAAAGGCCTAAAACCCGAATATACCCTTTTTAAGAATTTCAATGACTAAAAATTCACAATTTGTTTATTTAAGTCAAATTTTTGAAGAAATTTTTACTAAGTTTTCAGCATTTGGAGTCGATTTTAAATATTTTGACTCAAATCTCGTTTTTTTTAAACAGTAGATGTTAAGTGACTGGGAATTTTGAGTTATTGAAAGTTTCAGATATCTTGGGATTTTTGGCATTTTAGTTAACATGCAAAGGCCTGAAAGCAGAATATACCCTTCACAAAAGCTACAATTTTACTTAAAATATGTAGAAGGCCTTAAATATTGAATATCAATAGCAGAAAACTAACTCATATCTTAAAAAAAATTGGACCAATTCTATTGTATTCAAAAATATTTGTCTTGCAAAGGATATCTTCGGCTTTCAGGCCTTTACTATGCTAAAACTCAAATAAAGGCCAGAAAGCCTATTGTTACCCGAAGATATCCATTTGAAAAAAAATCAAAAAATTTTCGTTTAAAAAAACTTAATTTTTTGAAATTTTTTGTAATTTCTAGCCTGTCCAACACCAACAAATAATTCAAATGATCATCACACCGCTCTAGCCCTTTTACAAGGTCATGGAGGTCAAGGGTCATCCTCTAATTCACCATCACAATCCCCTCTACACCCATCTACTTCTTATCAACAACAACTACTAGCTTCCATCCAACAACAGCAACAACATCAACAGAGTTCAAGCAACAACAACAACAACAGTCCATATCAACAACAAAGACGTTCTTCCGACTCGACAACTTCTCCATCTTCGATTATCCTCACTAAAAAACCCATGACCCTAAATGACCCTAAAGATCAAGGGTCACCTGAAATGCTTCAAATCAAAGCAGAAATCCCGCCATTCGACCCTGAAGGAGAAATTGAAGAACTTTCAAATTCAGATGATGATTCCCGCCCAGATTTAAGGCGCCTAAATTCGAATTCGATTGAAATATCCCGCCAACCAAGAGGGGAAACCCCGCCCCCTTTGGCGCTAACTTCAAATTCAAATTCAAATAATAATTTGGATGAGGCTGAGAGCTCTTTTGATGGGGTTGTAAGGCGGGAAAGTATGAACACACCCCCACCTAATTTCCCATCTGCGACCTAATTTTTTTTGAGAAAATTCAGAAAATTTTGGGCATTTTTTAGTAACTTGGAATTTTTCATTGTTTTAAAGAACTTGTGTTACATTTCATTTCTATTTTGGTTGAATTTAACACTATAATTTTGGTCAAATTTTACCTCTTTATGAAATTAAGACAATTTTTAAAAAATCTGAATTTTTTTTTCAGGGACTGTAAAAATCCCTAATCTACCCCTTAAAGTATCTTCAAGTAATTTGTGAATTTGTGAAAGACCAAAATTGTATTTAAGTATTTAAAATATATCAGCCAAAATGAATATAGCTTTAATTAACTTGGGTAAAATGTATCAGTATTTAGTATAGTTCAAGATGTAAGGCGTTAAGTGACATATCCAAAACTTGTACTATACATATGTAGATATATATAGATCTAGTTAGGTTAGGTTATTTGATTATACTTTTATTTGCAATTTAAGATTTTAAAAAAAAATTCAAGGCTGATTAGGTTAATTGTAAATTATCAAAAAAAGATACTTTTCTTAAGATTAGTATTTAGGTTAAAAAAGCCATTCTAGTTTATGTATAACTTTTCAAAAACTTAAAAATATCACTTTTTTGTACTATTTGACTAGTCATAAAGTATCCTATAGTAATAAATGTCTAAAATTTCAATTAAATAGCTTTAATATAAAGATAAAGTAGTATCTAGACCTAGACCTATAAATATGTAAATAAAGTTAAAAATTGTAGATTTTCTAAATAACCGAACCTGGTACTAATACGAGTTGTAGACTATATTATTTGTAATGTATTTCTATCTTAGAAAATTGTATAAATTATAAATTTTCAAAATTGTGAAATTTTGCCAAAAATTTGTTAAAGTATTATAGTTATGATTCAGTTTGGTTTATAAATTTATAGAGAAGTTTCAGTGTAATAGTACACTGATAGCACAGGATATTTTCAAAATTTTATAAAATTCAGTGGTAGCCCTGATTTATTACTGATAACTTTTTGATAAAATTTCTGAAATTTTGACCAAAATTTGAACTAATTGACGTTATATTGTACTAGTATATAACATCATATGTTTTCAAAATTCTTTAAAAATTTGGTTTTTTTGGCAACTTTTCGATAAAATTTCTTAGATTTTGAGCTAATTGACTTATGTTTTAGTAGAATAGCATCAGAAAAATTCAAAATTTAACAAAAAATCAGCTATTTTGACATATTTTTTTGAAAAATTTCCGAAATTTTGTGATTTCGTGTGAGATTCTATAATAAACTTTTTGATAAAATTTTTGAAATTTTATACAAAATTTGAACTAATTGACGTATATATAATTGTACTAGTATAACATCAAATGTTTACAAAATTTTATAAAAATTCGACTATTTTGACAAATATTCGATAAATTTCTGAAATTTTGACCAAAATTTCAGTTAATTGACCTATTTTGTACAAGAAAAGCATCAAAAATTTTCAAAATTTAACACAAAAATCGACTATTTTGACATTTTTTCTAAAAATTTTTTGAAATTTAGGAGATAATTTGAGTTAATTGACTTATATAGTGTATTTGTAATAGGTATATACTAAAATAACATCAAAAATACTTCAAAGTTTGAAAATTTTGACTAATATTTTGAAAAATTTATGAAATTCTGATCTGAAAATTAGCTAAAATGTACAAAAATATGACTATTTTGACAAATTTTTACAAAAATTTCTTAAATTTTGTTTAAATCTGATCGTTTAAATGGTTCATTTGACATGTATTGTACAAGTATAGCATCAAATATTTTCATAATTTGACAAAAATCAGACTTTTTGATAAAAATTTCAAAAAATTTCAGAAATTTTGGCTAAAAAATGTTGTTTTTAAATGGGTTAATTAGATATCGATTTAGAATTCAATTATCTAAATATTTGTCAGGTCTAAAATATTCTTAAATTGAATCATAAATAGTAAATAAAAATGTTAAATAATTTAGAAAAGCAATATTTGTACAGTCTAAATAAATAATTGATAATTTGACACACTAAACCCCATACTTATATACTTGTATCTATAATTTTATGAAATTGAAAAATAAATAACTTATTTATACACTTTTAAATGAGATTTTTATACAATGCAATCCCTACTACTACTGGTACTAGAATCTGCCCATATTGTGTGAAGGTCATATTTCAAATTTATTCTCTCGAAAGTCTACACATTTTTTGATATTTTTTTGTAATTTTTATTGTGATTTATAGACTTTTATAAAGTAATTAATGTAGATTAGATATAGATTAGCTAATCTAGTTTAGATATAGACATTTAAAAGTAAATTTTTGGAAAATTTTTGAGCTTAAAAATGGTTGAGACAAATTTTTGGATCGAATTTTTGATCAGTTTTTGTAACTGGAGTACAATAGGGTTGTGTATAATTTGTAAAATTCCGCAAATTTGGACGATTGTCAAATCAAAGTCTGCTAATGGATGGTAAGGTCAAATTTTGAAAATTACAAATTTTTTCTACTTAGGATTAGCGCACTTTCAACTAACTATTTGAAATTAATTTCGACTAACTATTTGAAATTAATTTCGACAAATTTTGAAGTTCTAATTCCTATACGGATTCTAATACATATTTTTAATTTTTTTTATTAGCTCATTAAACAGCACTTTTGTTGAACTAACTGGGTAAGTTTTTCATATTTTAAAAATTGGCAAAATATTTCAAGTACCTATATAAGGGCCACAGTGCCCTTCAAAATAGTCTGTTCAAAATATCGAAAAACTTGTAATACCAATGGGTTTTTTATGTGTAAACATTTTGAATTTCTGAATTTTAATTTTGACAAATTATGCTATTTAAAGTACTTTTACCTATTTCTAGAACCCTTACAAAAAGGGTACTTGTAAAGTTGTATTGTGCAAAAATATACAAAATTTTAAAAATATGGACAAGTTTCAAAATTTGTTTAATTAGATACAAAAAGGACAAAAATTTTGTCAAATTTTTGAAAAAATGATCAAATAACTCACATAACATTTGTCAGTTAACTTTTGGATATAAATTTTGTGAAATTAGAGGCTCAAATTTCTATCTGGATTCTAAAATAAAATTTTATTTTAAAAATAAAGTTCAAAGATATAGTCAAGGTGGAATGGACTGATATTCCTATTTCAAATTTGAAATCCTAGATTTCAATCAAATGAACAAAAACTGAAAACAAGGATTTCAAATTGAAAATAAATCGAGATAAAAATTAGTGATTAGTGACGAGATTAGTGATTTATTTTGATGATTTTTCGAATTTTTTCAGATACCTGATTGTGATGTGCTACAACGTGGTGAAGGGCTATACCTTATTAGCCTATTCTGAGTATATTTTTCTCGTGTTTCAGGACGTGATCCTTATCCTCCTTATTTTACACCATTCGAATACACTTTCAGCCATAAAGGTACTCAGAAACACAATATTTTTCAAAAATTTATAAAATTTAAGATTCAATTTATAGCAGATTTTAGTAATTTTGTTTTTTTGACATGTCAGGTGAGTTATGTTGGATTTCTGCTCTCTGGATTCCAAATGCTGACCATGGGATTTCCACACCCTTCCATACTAATATGGCTGATTGTAAGCTCAAATTTAAAATTTCGAAAATTTTCTAAATTTTGCAGTTTTTAGAGTCTGGTTCCATTTGTATCTGCCTGGAGTAAGGTGCTTCAATTAAGGGAAATTTGGTCGAGTGGGGATTCAAATTCGGTTTCAATCACAACTTGGACCATCGCAGCTTACACTTGCATAAGTTAGCTTAAATTTTTGTTAAAATAGTCATATTCAAATCTCAATTTTCAATTTCAAATCCTCGATTTCGTTCATTTTGTTACAATATTTTGTTTAAAAATAAAATCGTTTAAATGGTTCATATGACCTGTTTTGTACGAGCATTGTACGAAATATTTTAAAAATTTAGAAATTTGAGTTAAGAATACTACATACTACATAGTGTACATAGTGTATATTTACAAAAATAAAAATAAGATTCATTTCTAAATTTTTAAAATTTTAGCTCGGATAGTGACGACCTTATTGGAGACAGGTGACCTGAGCCTTTTGATCAACTTTTCAATCGCCCTACTACTAAACATTGCCATCGTCTTCTCAACAATCAAGTTCAAGGTCAAAGTTGACCAAAAATTGAAATAATCTTTCAAATCCACAAAATACTCAAAATTCTTCAGTTTTTGCCAAAAAATTTGTACTTTCAGTAAAAAAATTGTTAATTTAATAAACCTACCTACTCTTCATAAAACATCAATTCTCAAAATTTTGATTGGCTTGGAAGTTGGATTTTATGTCATTCCTATTTTGGTAAAATTTCACCCTATATATATTGTTGATATTTACCAATACGAGCGTATGAATTTAACCCAAAATATTTTTTAAAATTAGTATTGGTTAGGTTATGATTTTTAAAAGAATTAAATAAATACATGGATAAAGTTATAGGGGTAAATTCAACCAAACTAGGTTGAGATTAAATCGGAATCTTTTCTAAAACCTCATTTGTTTGAATTTTAATTCTTATCATTTTTTAACAAACCTTTATTAAATAGGATTGAAGCATTATCTAAATTTGATTTTATAATCCGAGTTTTCGTTCCTTTAATTACTAACGGAATTCAGATCTTAAGAATTTTTACAGAAAAGATATTTTTGAGCTTTCTGGTTTTTATATGCGGTTTAACATCCAAAGGCCTGAAAGCCGAATAGATCCTTTTGTAAAAAAAATTGATTATGATGATCATATTTACTTATTATATGTATGTATTACAGCCTACAGCGTTATAATCTCGTTATAACGGCACTCTAAAATCAAAATTGCTGGCCAAATACTTAATCTAATGAACGATCTACACATTTTTCTGATATTGTAATTTTCTTGTGATTTATAGACCTTTATAAAGTAATTAATATAGATTAGATTTAGATTAGCTAATCTAGTTTAGATAGAGACCTTTTAAAGTAAATTTTTGGAAAATATTTGGGCTTAAAAATGGTCGAGATAAATTTTTGATCAGTTTTTGTAACTGGAGTACAATAGGGCTGTGTATAATTTGTAAAATTCCGCAAATTTGGACGATTGTCAAATCAAAGTCTGCTAATGGATGGTAAGGTCATATTTTGAGGTCAAATATTTTAAATTTTTATAAAATACAAATTTTTTCCACTTTTCTAATTTTTGCCAAAAATTTGTACCCTACTTTCATTGTTAATTTAATAAACCTACTCCTACTAGGTATGTTGAAAATTAACCATTTCTCAAAATTTTTATTGACTTCTATTTAATGTCATCCTGTGGTAATTCAACATAAACTTTCCTGAATTACAGAAAGAGATTTAATTCTACGAGAACCATCAAAAATGAATTCTCGAATCCAATGGACACTTAGGATCAGTTCGTCGATTGAGAAAAAGCATTCCAAAAGAAAAATCAAATCGTACAACTTAACTGGACTGACTGGAACCCATGCTAGGATAGTGACGTCCCTATTGGATGTTGGTGACCTGAGTACTGTTGGTGACCAACAGTACTCAGCAGTTACCAAGCAGTTACCAGGTCACCTGTTATGATCTGCAGATACTTTTAGATAGTTTTTTATAAAGAACCTGCAGGTACTAACCTAACAGATATTCAATACGTGACCTGAGTCTATTGATCAACTTTTCAATCGCCCTCCTACTGAATACTGCCATTGTCTTCATTATAAATTCACAATTTAATAAACCTACTGTTAAAAAACCATTTCCCAAATTGTTGGTTGACTTTTTTTAACAAACTTTTATTATCAAGGGGTAACTGATCGGAACGGTTAACTTTTTGACAAAAAAGGTCAAAAAGGTCAAAACTATCAAAAAATCGAATCGAAAAATTAAAAATATTTTGTCATGAAAAAAAAAGTTAAAAGTTAAAGATCTCAATCTCACGGGTCTTCAATCAGAAATTAAAAAAGAGGTTGAGATTAAATCAGAATCTTTTGAAAATTTAAACTTAAACCATCAAATTTGGTTCAATTCTTTTCAATTTTTAACAAACCTTTATTGCAAAGTCAAAGTTATATCTAAATTTTGATTTTATAAATCTTGTTTTCGTTCCTTTAATTACTAACGGAATCCAGTAGTTAAGAATTTAAACAGAAAAGATATCTTTGGTTTTTATAACAGGGATAAATTTTAAGACAAATAGAGGGAAACGAAAGCTAGGATTCTCAATTTTTATTTAGAAATCCAAGTTTTCGTCCATTTGATTATATTTGTATTACGATTTCAATGGGATCCCAAAATTGAATTTTGAAATAAGAAAAAGACCTTTACATTTATGGTAACTACCTATAAAAGTAAAATTTTAGAAAAAACATTCAAAAAAAAAACGTCAAATGTTTTTTAAACAAGCAAATTATTGCTAAAATTTTGAAATTAAAGATACCCTCTCCATTCCTGTACTCGTCATTTTAATTAAGCAATGCTCTGGCTCTGTACATAGTACCTAGGTATAATTTTTTAAAACATATTTGGTTATATAGCAAATATTCATTTCATTGCAGTAATAGTTTTAGCCTTAGCAATCTTAATTCTGTGATTCGAGTTAAATTTTCGTTTAAAAATTTTTGGAAAATTTGATATTGATTCTGATCTGAAAACTAGAGGTTGAAATTTTTCAAAATTTTCTATAAAAATGCATAATAATATAGATAGGTAGGTTATTTTGAAACAAAAAATATCGACATTTCTCTAATAGATTAGGTTAGAAATAAGTAAGAAATATCTAATGATCCGATTTAATCTCATCCCTATATTAGTTGAATTTACCCCTATATTTTTGGTCTAACTTTACTCCTCTATGAATTTTTTTTGTATCTATTCTAAACTAACCTAAACTTAAAATTTTTTGGGGTATTATCATACAAGGGCAAAGTTTGACCGAAGATAATCACATCTATTCAACCAAAATAGGGATGAGATTAAATCGGAGTCCAATAACGAAAGCTAGAATGCTTAATTTTCAATTTGAAATCCTAGTTTTCGTCCATTTGATTATATCAGATAGTATTAGGATATCAATGGATTCCAAAATAGAATTTTTAGAAAAAGTCAAATTTTTAGGAAAAAAAAACATTCAAAAAACGTCAAATGTTTTTTAAACCAGAAAATGCTAATTAGTTGAATCGAGTTAATAGATAATCAGAATCAGTCTTATATTATGACTGACGATGAGTGTAAGCTCAAGTCAAAAATTTCAAAATTTTTGCAAATTTTTCGTTGTATAGAGGCTAATTCCATTTGTGTGAGTAAGGTGCTCCAATTTAGAGAAATTTGGTCGATTGGTGATTAGAGCCAAGTCAGTTGCAACTTGGCTCTAATTTAGTAAAAAAAATACTCATATTCAAATCTTGATTTCCAATTTGAAATCCTAATTAACGTTCATTTCGTTACAATGTTTTGTTTACATCTGATCGTTTATGTTTCATTTAACCTTGAACAAGCAAAGCATCGAGTAAAATTCAACAATTTTAACTTTTTTTGAAAACTTTCTAAAAAATTTCCTATCTGATTGTTTAAATGGTTCATTTGACATGTATAGTACAAAATACTTTTAAAATTTGACAAAAATTTGAGAACAGAAAATACTAATATTTACAAAAACAAAAAGACTAATTTTTCAATTTTTTTAAATTTAAGCTCTGATTCTGACGACCCTATTGGATGCTGGTGACCTTTTGCTCAACTTTTCAATCGCCCTCCTACTTAACACTCCCATCGTCTTCTCCACTCTCAAGTTCAAGGTCAAAGTTGGCCAAAAATTTAAATAATCTTTCAAATCGACAAAATACTCAAAATTCTTCAGTTTTTGCCAAAAATTTGTACTTTCATTTAATAAATTGTTAATTTAAAAAACCTACTCTTTAAAACTTAAAACACCATTTCTCAAAATTATTGTCATCTCTATATTGTTTAAAAACCTTATATTTTTGGTTTAGGTTAGATTAGGATTTTAAAACAAATTTTAGTTAAATTCATACATGGATAAAATTAGACCAAAAATATTGCCACTAATTCCGACCAAATATATTAAAAAATTATGCCAACAATTACAATACATGGATAATTAATATGTAAAGTTCCAATGAATCATCTAATTTCTAAATTTAAGTAAAATTTTGCTGATTTAAAAAACATCTGACGTTTTTTTTGAATGTTTATCCTCAAAATTTGACTTTTGTAGGCAAAGATAGTCTTATTTCAATTTTGGAATCCCTTGATATCGTAATACTGATATAATCAAATGAATGAAAACTAGGATTTCAAATTGAATTTGAGAATCCGAGCTTTCGTAGGGTTCAGATTTAATCTCATCTCTATTTTGGTTGAATTTACTCCTATACATCTGGTCTAACTTTACTCCTTTATGATATTAACCAAAAAATTTTAAGTTTATGATAGATACAAAATATTTCTGGGTTGCTTACATACAGGAGTAAAGCAAAACCAAAAATATAGATGGGCAAATTCAACCAAAATAGGAATGAGATTAAACCTTGATATTTCTTACTTATTTCTAACCTTAATCTACTCGTAATAGAGAAACACTATTTTTTGTTCAAAATAGGTAGTTATCTACCTATGTACCTACCTATATGCTTTTTCATTGAAAATTTTGAAAAATTTTAACCTCACATTTTAACCTCAGTTCAGAATCAATATAAAATTTTCCAAAAAATTTTAAACAAAAATTATCTATTAAACTCAAATTAACCGAATTAAGATTTAACTCGAGACTAGATATCTCTCAACTCTTGCAACTGGCTATTAAAATTAAAATATGACCAAATATATGAAAAATTATACATACCATTACCATATACATTGCATTAAGATAATTAAAATGACGATTTAAAAGAAGACTGTATCTAATTTCAAAATTTTAGCAAAATTTTGCTTGTTTAAAAAACATTGGACGTTTTTTTGTATGTTTTTCTTCAAAATTTTACTTTTATTGTCTTTTGATCTTTTGAAACTTGAAGAAAAAAGACATAAATAAATATCTCAATAGTAATCAAAGAGCAAAATCTCTCTTTAAAGTAAAAAAAACTAGTTGGTAGGATATAGTATTTTGAAGGAAATTTATGTAAGAAAATAAGATATGTGGGTTATAGAGAGGTTTGACTGTATAAAGAATTCAATTGTATGGTACATTAAATAGTGGGGAGATTTAATAGAAAAATAATTAGGAAAAAATGAGAAGGACATGAAAAAGAATTTTCTGACCAATTCGAATTCGGCAAAATTATTCAGGGTTGGAAAGTAAAGAAAAAAAATCAAAGTATCCCTATGTAGTCTTCAATAGTACCCTACTAATTTAGAATAAAAAACACTTTGGTAATCACCACAAGACCCTTATGGACAAAATACACTGGACATTTTATAAAAATCTTAAATGTCAAAAGATCAAAAATATATCAAAAATTGAGATACTTTTTCAATAGATGTCTCGATTTAGCCAATACTACCTAGACATTGATATAGACTTCAGTCTAATCTCAATCCTATTTTGGTTGAAATTACCCCTATATTTTTGGTCTTTAGCCAAAAATTTAGTTTAGTTTAGGAAAGGTTATGTTGGATTTTTACAGAAATTGAGTTAATTTCATACACAAGCAAAGGGTAAAGTTAGACCAAAAATACAGAGGTAAACTTAACCAAAATAGGGATGAATTAATACAGGACCTTTGACATATATGACCTAGTTGTATTTCCCATGTAGAGAATAAGTAATTTGCTTGTTTTTTTGCTTGTGTTGTAAGATTCGCAAATTGAATCTTGATCACGAAAAATGGAATAGTATGCCGTCCATACATTTAACAATCAATAATTAATTAATTAGTTTATTAGCTAAATAGAAAAAAAGTTACTTTGATAATGATGAAAGCAGTTTCAGACCTCTAGGTCGAAACTTATTATTTGAGATTTTTTTTAAAATGAATCATGAACATTTTACACGTGTTTACAACTTTGAAAAATTTTGAACAATTTTGGATAACAAAAATTTCAAAAAGATTTTAAAAGAGTCAAATTAAAATAGAAATACGTAGTTGGTAGTTCTTATATTTTATTTTAAAATTTCAAAGTATGAAAAGTTGATCCAAATTTTGATTTGATCACTAAATGAACAACTTTCAGATGCCTGATTGTGAATTTGTGATGTGCTAGAATGTGATGAAGGGTTATACTTTATTAGCCTATTCTTATCTTTAGTATATTTTTCTCGTGTTCCAGACGTGATCCCTATTCTTCTTATTTTACACCATTCGAATACATCATTTCTCTTTTTGATTGATTTCCATTTATTGTCATCTTATATTGGTTGAATTTACCCTATATTTTTGCTCTAACTTTACCTCTTCGCGCGTATGAAATTAATCCTAAAGGGGGATCCGGGATTTGTGCATAGTAATGCCAATACTTTGTTTTTTCACAGCTTTTATAGTGCTATATCGAGAAAAATTTAGCCAAAAACTCGAATTTGATAACCATTTTGCCAAATTCAGCTAAAAACAGCTCCAAAATTGAAGCGGGAATATTCGAAAATCATCAAAATAAACCGGCTGAAATAGCAAAATATAAGGATCCTTGGACGTTTAAATCAAATCAACTTTATAGCTCCTAACCCAGGGTCCTTTCATGGTCAATGCTCTGAGATTTGTGGAGCCAACCATTTTTTGATAATTTTTGAAAATTCCCGCTTCAATTTTGGAGCTGTTATTAGCGGAATTTTCCAAAATGGTTATCAAATTCGAGTTTTTGGCTAAATTTTTCTCGATATAGCACTACATAAGCTGTGAAGAAGGTATTGGCATTTCCAATGCACAAATTCGGGACTCCAGGTTTTAAGAATTTATACACAAAAATTATCTTGGGGTTTTATACAGGAATAAATTTAGACCAAAAATATAAAG
>JAQIXA010002195.1:0-19173 GCA_034699045.1 Nanhermannia cf. coronata Gr-Ori-00579 | reverse complement strand
ATGGACTGGACGGCAAAGAAATCTCGATAGATTCAAAGTCTCGAGAAAACCACGCTTTAATACAGAGATATAATACATAGATATACAGGGTGTCCCATAAACCAGTTCTCGATTTTTTTCTCTAAACTATGATCAGTAAATTAGCAGATCCCGGACAAAAAAGGCAGTTAAAATGGCAAAAAAGGGACGTAAAAAGGCATTTAAAAATCAAATTCTAATGATAAATTTTGTTTAAAATCAATAAAATATTTGATAGACAAAATATAGAAAATTGATTTTATTTTTTTATTGCCATTTTTGATCAATCAATATCCAAAAAAATTTAGTCAAAATTGCCATTTTAGAAACTATATTATTAAAAACAAGACTTTTCTGCAAAATCAAAAAAACTTGGAAAAAAACCATCATAAAAAACCTTTTTTTTTTTTAGAAAAATAGCCAAAAAGTTTGAAAAAAGGCCAAAAAAGGCACTACTTAAGGCCCTTTGCCCATACACCAAAAGCCTAAATTCTGCCACATGTATTTCGGCCAATCAAATCGCCATTTGATTGGCCAAAATACATGTGGCAGAATTTAGGCTTTAGGTGTATGGGCAAAGGGCCTTAATATTTTTGGACTTGAGTTCAATTTCATTTCTATCTCGGTTGAATTTACCCTTATATTTTTGGTCTAAAAGCTTAACTTCTGGATGAAATTAACCCAAATTTTTTTTAATCCTAGCCTAAATAAATTAATTAAAAAAATTCGATTAATTTCATACTCATCGTCAGAGGTATTTACCCCTATAATTAGGGGTAAATTCAACCAAAATAGGGTAAAAAAAATTAAACTTAAGTTGTTAGTACTCGTATAATGATACTTAATAGATTTTTTGATTTTTTGAAACATTTATACTCGTACTACTAGTAGTATGTTTCTAGATTTCTAGAGTTTCTAGATCAGTTGCCTATTAAAATCAAAATTTTTCCAAAAATTTGTAAAATCCAACTGTTTTTGAAGGTTATTTGACAACTAGTATGTATGACTCAAGTTTTATTTCATCCATATTTTAGTTACCCTAAATTTTTGATCTAACTTTGAATTTGGATGAAGTTAATTCAAAAATTTTTAAAATCCTAACCTAACCTTAACTAAACTAAACTAAAAAAAATTGTTAATAAACAGTGAATTAAATCCTAGTTTTCTTTTTAATATCCTAACCATGTTCTGTTCATAAAAATGCTCTGACATTTTGAATAAAAGAGAAAATAATTCCCAGAATTTTTCAATTCAGAAAAGTCGGACAAAAATTTTTTTATCAAATTTTTGTCAAAATTGTAAAATAGTTTGATAAGTTGAAAATTTTTTAATCAAATTTCTTAAAATTTTCTCTAATAAGGATAAGAACGGATAACTTTGGGTTCTAATAGGCCTTTATATGAGGTTTAACAAGCAAAGGCCTGAAAGCTCAATATTTATATCCTTTACTGATAACTTAATGAAATTAATCCAAAATACTTGTAGGTAATTTTTAAATCTCAAAAATATACAGATAGATAATCGTGTAGAATCGACCTCTGTATCTTGTACTCGTATTACAAAATTGAAAAGAAATTTCCAAAATCTGGGAATCATTCTCACTTTAACAGTTTAAAAGCAAAAGAGATAATTGTTTGGGGTCCTTTTTAGAGCAGGTTAACTTTACTTGATTTTGCCAAATCAATTGAATTCAATACACATTTCCTAGTACTTAAAAGTCAGGTCAAAGACTGACATCCGGTCATTTTGTCCAAAATATCCAAAAAATACTGACTAGTAAAGTTGAATTCACACTTTTAATTTTGGTCCCTGGATGAAATTAACTCAAAAATTTTACAAACCCTTATCTAACCTAACCAATAGTAAAAAAAAATTGGATTAATTTCAAACAAGGGTAAAGTTAGATCAAAAAGGATAAATTCAACCAAAATAGTGATGAGAGTAAATACAATTACTAGAATTTTGAGGAAAAAAATCGATTTTTTGAATATTTTAAAGTCGATAGAATTTGATGTTTGGTAACTTGCAAATTTTGATTAGAAAAATTTGTTGATTTTCTTATTTAGAAATATTTCTAGTTGACTATACCTATTAAAAGCCAAATTTTTAGTAAAATCTGTAAAATTTTACTGATTTGAAGGTCATTTAGTGTAACTCAAGTTTAATTCCATCCCTATTTTAGTTGAATTTCTCCCTAAATTTTTGATCTAACTTTCACTTTGTATGAAAATCATCCAAAATTATAAAGTGGTAAAGTTGAACCAAAAATATAGGGGTAAATTTAACCAAAATAGGACTATTTTGACTATTTGGAAATGAGTTATAAATGCATGATTTCCAGTTTCAAAGTCAAAAGTACCCAAATTTTGAAATTTCAAATCCTTTCTTTGATCTCTTGGACTTAAGCCGACTATTATCCTGTACTACTATTATACAATTTCTTAAGGGTATTTCCCATACCTTAAAGTTTGAAGCCTATAGTGTATATTGAATAAAAAGAATTTTTTTACAAAATAAAAGTACGAGGACCGCACCGGACGAGACCACAAAAAGATAACAAATCGTCGAAAAAAAGCACCCTTTTTTCAAAACACAAATAATCTGTACCTATCTATCCTTTGCAGTTCATTTCAATTGAGTCAAGTTTACCTTTCGAATTAAATTTTTTTAACTTTTCATTATAAAAACCGATAAAGTAAATCCTCAACTTCCTACTTTGACCTATTTGCTAATACTTACTGTGACCTGAAGCTTATTTAATGACTTTTTTTTGTCATAAATTGACCTTTCTCACGATTTTTTATGCCATTTTTAAACCTTTATTATAGGGCTATTTAAAGGATCGAAATCCATTTTATAAACTTGGATTTAATCCTCGAATTCTGCTATTTTTATCTCATTCAATCTTGAACTTAATCCTAGATTTCGTAATGTAATTAAATGGAGGAAAACTAGGATTTCAAATTAAAAATTTGATTTCAAATTGAATATCAAAAGCAACAAAGAAAAATCTAAAATCACATTAAGGCCTAATCAGGTTATAAAGATTCGAATTTGGTTTTAAAATGAACTTGATATTTTATTTTTAGAAAAGTATGAACTTGAAATTTTTGACCTTTTCAATCATAGTGAATGCTAAAAATTGCGAAAAAAAATCCTACTTTAACCTATTTTATATAATTATACCAGTGGTCTGCTGAAGCTTATCTGGCTTTTTTGTCAAAATTTGACCTTTCTTACGACTTTTTCTGCTATTTTTATACCTTTATATAGATCTAAAGAATTCATTTTATAAGCTTCACCCAAATTCTGGTATTTTTACCTCATTCAATTTTGAAAATAATCCTAGATTTCGTAATCAAAATGAGGAAAACTAGGATTTCAAATTGAAAATTGAAATAAACTAGCATCGAGTGGAAATATCTAAAATTACAATAAGGCCTAACTAATCAGGTTATAAAAATTTGAATTTGGCTTTAAAATGACATTTATTAGAGATTTTATTTAGAAAAGTATGAATTTGAAATTTTTGAGCTTTTCAATGAATTGAATGCTAAAAATTCAAAAAAATTCACTTCTTCCTAGGTTGACTTATTTGCTAATACTTACTAGCAACCTGAAGTTTATTTAATCTTTTTTTTTTGTCATAAAATTACTTTTCCACGATATTTTATGCCATTTTTAAACCTATCTATAAAGATTTTATAAGCCCGAATTCTACTATTTTTATCTCATTCAATTTTGAAATTAATACTGATAGTAGTAATCCTAGATTTCATATTGTAATCAAATGGAGGAAAACTAGGATTTCATATTAAAAATTCAGATAAGAATATCACAATGAAGTATCAAAAAAATCTAAAGTTACAAAAAGGCCTATTAGGTTATAAAGGTTCAAATTTGGCTTTAAAATGAATTTGAGATTTATTTTGAAAAGTACGAACTTGAAATTTTTGACCTTTTCAAACATAGTGAATGCTAAAAATTGCAAAAAAAAATTCTACTTTGACCTATTTGCTAATACTTAATAGAGCTTATTTAATGAAAAATTGACATTTCTCACGATTTTTTAGGTCATTTGTATTGTACCTATACCTTTATTTCTAAAGAATCCATTTTCTAAGCTTCAATACTCGTACAATCCCCAAATTTAGCTATTTTTATCATTAAATTTTGAAATTAATCCTAGATTTCGTTAATGTAATCAAATGGAAGGAAAACTAGGATTTCAAATTGAAAAGTGATCCAAGACTTAACAAAATCTAAAATTTATAAAAATTCCTATTTAGGTTATAAAAGTTCAAATTTGGCTTTTAAATGTAAAGGATATCTTTGGGTTATAGTTATAATGGGCTTTCTGGCCTTTATATGAGGTTTAACATGTAAAGGCCTGAAAGCTGAATACATAATTTAGAGATTTTTTATAGAAAAGTATGAATTTTTAATTTTTTGGCCTTTTCAAGGATTTATTAGAATGCTAAAAATTGCAAAAAAAATTGAACTCACATTCGCCTCCTGACAGGATTCTCGAAATGGAATGGTCTTTTTGGTGTTTTAAATCATATAAATCCTCTTTTTTGTAGTATTTTCCATCCAGAGAGCCTCCATTTGGACAACCATTACCACCACGAAGAACTCGACTAATTGAGGATACTGAGGGTGCTGTATTTCGATCACAAATCCCATCCTAAAAATCAAAAAAAAAATCAGATTTAGAAACCTCAAAAGATACTTTTATTAGCCATTTAAGGGAAAGTTCTAAACCATCTAATTCTAATAGTAAGTACCCTACTAAATATAAGAAAACAAGAATGTCTACTTTAAAATAATTCTAAATATTCTAAATACCTACATAAGGTAAGCAACAAAATCATCAAAATCAAGGAACCTTTAAATAAGAATATTACTATAAAAAAATTGTAATAATTTTAATCGGCATCGAAATTATAAATCCCATACTTGTTGCATTCTTGTAATTTTGAAAAAATTCTTGTAAAAATTTTATTTAAATTAGGTTCAAAAATGTTGTTTTTTCAAGTTATTTTAGAAAATACTAAATGAATTTTTGTACATTTAAACAGGGGTATTCAGTTATTTTGAAACTTTAGAAATGAAATAATTGAGATGGATCATACTTGATATAATTAGTGGTTAGTTAGATTACATTTTATAGGGTTAAAAGGGGGTAAATTTGATCAAATTATTCATTTTTTAGTAGTGTAAATGGGGGATTTTTTTGGGTCTAACTTTGATCAAACGATCCCTAATCTCCCATGCGAAAATGGCGGGATTTGATCGTTTATAGTCCTCGACTTTTTGTTCAACCTCAGAGGTGGTGACCCTTGGTTTTGACCCTCCAATGACCCCTGGCCGAATAGACCCCGTCTCCTGGTAGCGATTCAGAATCTTTGAGACGCATCCATGAGAGACTCGTAATTGGCGTGAGATGACACAAGGTCGAATTCCTGCGGCTGCCATTTCAACAATTTTTAGCCTCACATGGTTGGGCAAAGGTCTCCCGTTGATGAACACGCCACCTAGCTGGTTTACACGACCTTGACCTGCAAAAAACCAAAAAAATCCGTTGCATTTAGGTTATAGGCCAAAAAAGATTGTAAAAAAAAGGCTCCGATTTAATCTCATCCTTATTTTGGTTGAATTTGCCCCTATGTTTATGGTATAATACTTTAAAAAATCAAGATTTTCTTTCAATTTATGCCAAATTTTCCCAATTCTGAGACACTATTAAGCCAATTTCTTGAAACTTTTAAGAAAAATTCCTCAAATTGTGTTAAAAAAGGTTTCTTCTTTCTTCTTTTCGTTTTTTGATTTTGATGAATTTTTTTGAGCCCAATTCTACAGTATAGAGTAAAATTCAGCCCTTATTTAAAATCAAATTAACCCTGTATGAAATTAACACACAATATACTTTAAAATCCTAATCTAACTAAACCTAAACTCAACTAAACTTAAAAAATTGAATTTTTTCAAATGGGTAAAGTTTGAAATTAGGTTAAATTCAACCAAAATAGGGATGTCATTAAACTTGAGTCATTTTTTAAAACCTTGAATTTTAGCCAAGTAAAATTTTTTGACTGTTAAAAGCCTTCATTTTACGACTAAATAGTTTCAAGAGATTCATCCTTAAAATTGTTTGTGCATTTTGACCTTTTTTTGTGATCAATTAGAAAAATATCTATTGACCTAGAAGATTATACAGTAGAAGGTTGAAATTTCCAAAAATTAAATTACTTTTACGTATATTGGGATACTAAAGTATACGCTTTAAAAATGAAAATGTCTTTAAACATTTTTTCACATTTTTTAAACGATTACTAGAATTGCAAAAAAAATCAAATTTTAAAAGCATATAAGTACCTATCATCTCAAAAATAGGACCTGCTTTACCTGAATTTTTACACTTTACTGACTGTATAGATACTTATTTAGGCAGGGTACTTATAATAGAACAACGAGTACCTAGTACCTACCCTTATTAGTATCATTCTTTGATTTTTTTTTATAAATTTGAGTACCTAAATTAAATTTCATAAATAAGACAAAATCGTTTCAATTTTATAGATCCAGTTTTTATCTGGGTTCTATTCTTTGTACCTACATTATATCTCGAAGCAATAATCTGTACTTTACTCTGCACAGTATACAAATCTATAGGGGGTACTTTATTGAAACTATCAATATTAGGTACCTTTATGGCTATTTTGGAACCCTTTTTAAAATTTTAATTTGTAAAAATTGTCTCTAGGTATCTACTAACCCATTGAATAATTAATGCTAAATCTAAATAACACATTTTTTCAAATAATTGATACTGGATACATGTACTGTAAGTACATAATAGATTGTACCCTACTAATCGCTAGATTTCTCAAAGAAACAAGTAAGCAAGATATTTAATAAACTAAAAAATGGAATTCTCAAATTTTGTCTCAAGTTTGAAGTATCTGGCAGAATAATTTTGAAATTAATATTGGTTCGAATTTCTTGTGATTTTTCTTATAGAAATGAGGGTAGATAGGTACTCTACTGATACTAATATTTTAGGTTCTATTATTTCATTTGAATTTAATTAAAAATTCATTGTCAAACTTATTAGGATTTGCACTTTATTTGTTAATCCTTCTATAAAGGCCAGAAAGCCCATTAGAACCCAAAGATACCCTTTCATTTTAAATCCAAATTTGAATTTTTGTAACCTAAATAGGATTTTTTATTAACATTAGATCTTGATATTTCTTATTTTATAAGGTTTTATTAAAATCAAAATACAAGATACAAGTTTAGTTTAGCAAAACCCGATTTAGGGATAAGTTTTTTAAAGGATAATTTGGGTTTCTAATGGGCTTTTGGACCTTTATAATATGAGGTTTTACATAGTATAGGCCCATATTTCAAAGATATCCATATTCAACTTTTAAAGATATTTTAGTGACAAAATTTCAAAAGTTTTATTTGTAAAATTATGTAAAATAACTTTGTTTTTTGAAAATTTTTGAGAATTCTGTTATAATAGTACCTTGAAAAGGGTATCCAGTTGAGAAGATGGGTCTGATATTAAGTGCATTTGACACTGCCATCATTTTGACAATTTTCAATAGCTCTAATTGAGCTCTAAAAAACCTCACTTTCAAGTTTTAAACTCTAGTAAAAAATCCTCACTTTTGAACAAAAAATAATAAACTTAAACTTGCACACTTTTTTTCCAGAACAGAGTCTCTTAAAAATTTGAGAAATTTAAAAGAGTTCAAGGGTTTCACAAGGTTTAAGGCACCAAGCCGTCTGATTCGAAAAATTTGAAAACTTCAAGTATAAATGTTGGGTAAAGGACCCCCTACATATCAAACACTTGGATAACTTGTGTAATTCTTCTACTTGTAGATACATAGATACTTTAAGTACTTGGTATGGGTGCTATTTCAACTTTTAGATATTTTTTTTTCAATTTAACCAAAAGTAGGCTGACTTTTAGTGAAAAATCCAACCCCTTTTAAGTGTAGAATCAAGTTGAGAATTTTTGGCCACAACCCCAAGAACCAGCCCTCAAAATTGAAAACTAGGATTTCAAATTTTAACCCCTGATATACATTGGCCTGTATACCCGAGTGCCTGTCTGTCTGCCACTTCTGTCTGTCTTTTGGTACCTCACATTTTTTTTACCAAAGTTCCCCATGATTTGAGTGACAGGGTAGAATTCCATATGAGAAATGGTATCTAATAAGCAATAATATTACGTATTAATATTAAGGTTTAATTTTACCATCATGTATTATGGTGTAAAATAATAGGAAAAATAGTACAAGTCTTCAAAAAAAGCTCTCTTATGCATTTTTTCCTATATTTATAAGACTTTAATATGGTTAAAATTATCATAAAATTGAAAGAAACTTACTGGAAAGATGAAAGAATGTATAGGGCTTTCAGGCCTTTGCATGTTAAACCTCATATAAAGGCCAGAAAGCCCATCAAAGCCCATCAAAGCCCTAAAATATCATTTTGAACTTTAGGTATATGAAATTTTATACAGATTGATCGATTTATGAAAGCCTTGAAAGGATATCTTTGGGTTCTAATGGGCTTTCTGGCCTTTATATGAGCTTTAACATGGTAAAGGCCTGAAAGCCGAATATATTCTTTGAAAATTTTGTTCTGGGTTTAACATAGGTATTCCTAAAAGAATTATTTTTTTGATCTTTATATTTTGGAAAATCTTTAAGTGAACTTTTACATAGAGATATCTATGAAACTCGTATCTACGAGTATGTCTATATCTGTATTTCAATATTCTCAAAAAATTTCAATCCTTTTGTGAGTAAATCAAATCGGAATAATTTTTAAAATTCATATATACACGTATCTACAGTATAGAACAAAAAATAGATTTAGATTGTCGTTTAGCCTTTAGTTTCATCAAAATTTCCAAATTTTTATATTAAAGATACTTTAGTTTTCTTTAAGGCTCTTTGCCCATACACCTAAAGCCCATACACCTAAATTCTGCCATATGTATTTCGGCCAATCAAATGGCGATTTGATTGGCCGAAATACATGTAGCAGAATTTAGGCTTTAGGTGTATGGGCAAAGGGCCTTAAATAAGGTAATTCTTGAATTTTGTTAAAAAAATTTAACTTAATTTTACGAAATTTTTAATTTTGGTTGAAAAGATGAAATCTACTGATTAAAATTATCATTGCTGGCATATGCCAAAATCGGAACTATTTTTTGAAATGCCAACAAGAATTACCTGCAAAAATAATAATGATAATTGGATACTAACAAAATTTCTTAATTTTTGAACAAAATTTCTTGCTCAAATACCTTATAGAGAGATGCATTAAAGGTAATTAGACGAGCTAAATATTCTTAATTCTGTTTAATTGTTCATATGGGTATAAATCACGGATCTCTCTTCCGGAGTTTTGGGCCCCCTGGGGAAATTCTCTGGCCACCTCTGACGTGTCAACGGGCATTTTTACCCATTTTTTTTTACATCATTTTTTATTCTCATCTCTCTCGAGAATGTAAATACACCTTTGATATCCAGTCGAATGTATGAAATATTTATACTCATTATGTAGATACAAAATGTCAAAGTTCAAAATATCCAAAAGCAATTTGTATTTTCACAAAAAATGTATCTAAAATGAAATTTCAATCATTTAAATCTTAAACAATACAGGTACCTACTTGAATTAGCTAGTTCTTTAAATAAAGGTTCAAAATTTTCAAAAAATCTTCCACTAACTAACTAGACCATAAACATATATTACAAAATTCAATAATACAAGACATTTATGTTTATCTTTAGCTCAATTTTTTCAAAATATTTCCAAAATTTACCTAAAATTGAAGTTTCTAATTGCACTTTTTACCATTTTTGCTACGATTATGCTAAAATTTGACTTTTTTGAGACTTTAAATCCTCAGTTTTTGAAAATTTGAGATCAAAAAAGTATCATTTTAGGACTAAAAACTCCAAAAATCGGGTTTTTAGAAATTAAACAATTCGATAGATTCAACAGGTTAAAGTCCTAAACTTATCAAAAAGTCTTGGGGAATTTACTCAATTTCAAGTGGGATATTTTTGCTCAATATCCCTACTTAAAATTCTTTGCTTAAAAGCTTTAGAAATTTTGAGATTTGACAATAAAATTTTGGTCATTTTGACCATCTCCCAATGCTATTTATGATATTTATAGCCCTATCTGAATTCCCATGAAAAGTACAATTAACAAGTCTTTAATACCACAAAGATTAGCGGCGGTTCGTTCAAGAAAAAGTTCTTCACTTTTTTCAAACTCTAGTTTAACTTCATCCCTATTTTGGTTGAATTTACCCCTATATTTTTGGTCAGACTGTATGAAATTAACCCAAAATAATTTCTCTAGTTTAGATTATGTTAGGATTTTAACAAAATTTTTAATAAATTTCATACAAGGGATACATTTAGACCAAAAATATAGGTGTAATTCAACCAAAATATTGAATATACAGATACTCTAATTAAGATTGTCAGGATTTTAACAAAATTTTGGATTAATTTCATACAAGGACAAAGTTAGACCCTAAATATAGAGGTAAATTCAACCAAAATAGGGATGATATTAACTTGAGCCCTTTTTTCAATTGTATAATAATTCTAATTGTAAATTGTAAGGCTTAAAAAAATGCAAAAGGATCTCAAGAAGATTGAATTAAATACTTTTATATTTCTGATTATTTTTGTCTTTGAGTCATAAATCACACAAGGCAGGCAAGGGGTTGTGGGTGAAACCCTGTATGTGTGATTGTCGCTTAAAAATATTTAAAAATCTCAAATATTACATAATAAGAATAAGAATAAGGAGATAAAGGTCCAACTTTATTTTCTATTTTCAAGAAGAGATTTCCCTGCCTAATAAGGTGCCGCACAAAGAGATACTCCATTGTCCGACACTTTTTACCTAGAGATTTATTTCTCCTAATAAGTTGATTTATTACTCAAAGTAAATACACTAATATTACCTAGTATACATAGGTTTAAAGGCAAGTTTAAAATTATTATTAAAAAAAGTTTGTCAGCCGCAAAATATTGGACAATCTTGAGAAACACATGTCGCACGCTCGTAGAGGCTTAAAATCACACACTTTTTATTTATGTAGTAATTTTTATTTTTAGAACGGATATGATGACCATAAGTTCAATGTATAGTCCGTACTAGACTATGATTTATAGCACGATTTAAACACCTTTAAACTTGCTTAAATGTCAACATTTGTCTCAAAAAAATTAAATTTTATTCGAGTATTTGAAATAAAAGTTCAGTCTTCCAAGTTGTAAAACCTGGATTTGCTCAAATTTTACAAGATTATCTATCATTTAGGTTTTTTCAGGATTTCCAGTATATAATATTTTTAATTTATGAATTTACAGGAATTACATCTGAAGTAAAAGATTGCCCAAATCGGTTCAATAAAGGACGTATTCGGTTTTCAGGCCTTTGCATATTAAACCTCATATAAAGGCTAGAAAGTCCATTATAATAACCCCAAGAAATCCTTTCAGAGCTAAATAGGACCTAAATATGGTAGAAGTAAGCAATTTAGAACCTAATCTACCTAAATAGAAAATTTTATAATTTTTTTGATCTATGGATAGGTGCCTTTATGAGATAATGTATAGAGTACTCATTTACAGATACATAGAGTAGGTATCTGTTTTACTTTTTTGATAACTCAAAATCTAAAAAAGTTGAATTGGATCTAAAATTTAAAATCCATATCGAAATATAAGTGTTCTAATTTGACCAAAATAATCAGAAAGGTATGTACTTTCAAATAGTCGTTATTTATTGATGCATTTTGCTTACTTTTTTTGCTTTTAGTTTTTATAGTTTGTGTAAGGCGAGCTAAAAAGTGTGTTCGAAGGACACCCAACCAAATTAACCGCATATTGTTCTCAAAAAATGTTGATTTTTTTTTCAATTTTTTAAGGGTGTAAATGAGCTTTCGAGATGCACTGGCATGAACCGAACCAAAAGGACAAAAAATTGACGTAATTAGACAAGCTTAATTACATACACCTTAGTACAAATAAACACCTTCTAATTTCAAATCTCAAATCTCATACTTGGAATCTGCAATTTAGGTGTAGGTACAAGATTTTGATTCAAAATTTTCAAGAGTATATTTTTTCATAAAATACTCGTATATCTAACCAGGTAATTTGAAATCAGGAACTAAAACTACTCGATCTCATTATATTAAATGTAAAGTTGAGATCAAAATCAACAATTTTACACAAAATATTTTGATCAATACGGATAGATACTGACCTAAAAGGTCAAATGAAATGTTATTCCCTATGCTAGTAATGCATTAGAAATACGTATGACTAAATCCAGACTAAAAAGTAAAGGTTTAAGCATTTAATTTGACCCTTTAGGTCAGTATCTATCCACATTGCCCAAAAAAATTTTGGTCAAAAATGTGATTTTGATCTCAACTTTACATTTAATAAAATGAGAGCGAGTAGTTTTAGTCCACGATATCAATTTACCTGGTAAGTATTGCTTAAAGTTTTATAAAATTTTATGTAAAAATAGGGATCTTTTGAGGTAATTTTGTACCTTGTCGTACTATTATGAGGGTTAATGGGTGTCCAGGACAATTGGACAATGTGGGTGAATATTTTTTGAGGGGACCTCCGAGCAGTTCAAAGCCACACCGACCTTTTTTTCATCTGACAATTTTTTGTCTTTTTTTTTCTTGGGGGCGAGTCAACTTCATAACTGTTGACAATTTCGGCCCCTTTTGACCTTTTCACTTGGACACCAACAATATACCTCTAATTATTATCATCTTGGCCCATTCAATGAATGAACCAGTGGTCATTTTGACCTTTTAAAAGTGTCAGAAAACAAATTTCTATTTAAAAAATTTCATAAAATATAAATATTTTTGGACGACATTTTCATTTTAAGTCACTAAAATTTCTCAAAATTTTATTCATATTAGATGCAATCTTCATTATATCTTGATTGTTCATAATTTATCGAAATTTAAACTTGTGTTTAATCTCATCTCTATTTTGGTTGAATTTACCTTTATATTTTTGGCCTAATTTAGCATCTGTATGAAACTAACCAAAAATTTAGTTTAGTGAAGGTTATAGGTTAGAATTTTTAAAAAAATTAAGGATGTATTTCATGCAGTGGTAAAGTAATTAGGCCAAAAAGTTAGGAGTAAATTCAACCATATTTGGGATGAAATGTTTTAATTTTCTGTAATAATAAAGTATGGACATGTACGAGTAGGTACTTCTTTATATTTTGAAATTCTCAAAAAGAATCTTTCTGGTTCTTTAGTTTGAATTCGAGAACCGGAATCTTCTAAAAAAAATTTTTTTGATATTTTGAGATTCGACAAAAGTAAAAGCACAATTTTTTGAGTAAAATCTCGAATAAAAGCTCTGAAAAACGAGATTTTACCGACTACTATAGGGTGTATTAGTTATTAGGGTACTTTGACTTTGTAAATTGTTCACTTTGAATGAGAATAGTGATATTCTGATGTAAATACATCATGTTTCCCATTCAAAAACTGGCAAGAATGGGTATTTTACCATCAAGATTCACTTACAATTTACCTACTATACTGTAGGTATTTACCATTGAAAAAGCCCATAAGGTCTCAGGTAGGTAGTAGGTATATTATTGTAATTTCGAAAGTACATACATAAGGTATAGGTAATAGTATTATCAGTAGGGTACTAGTAAGCTATTCAAATTTCTCAAATGACTTTTTGGTTTTGTGTTTCTGAATGGCAGCCCCGGTGGCCCGAATTTTGTAGTTCTGATTTATTTCACCCATCTGTCAACACTTACAACATTCCACAATCTGACCTGAGTAGTCCTGAGAAAAAAATCCAACTAATTTACTAATAAATCTAGATTACATCTTCAAATCACAAAATTAAGCCATTTTTTAACAATTTTTTTTTGATTTTAAAAATCAATTTAAAAGCCGAAAAGATTTTTTAAAGCAGTTTTAGGATCAAAAATTCTAAAATAGATATCATATTATTTTTCCCAATGACCAAAAGAAATTCAAAGAAATTACTATTAATGTCAATACATACTCGGAATTCATCCCAGAAAAACTTAGTTTTGTCTTCACATTTTCCATTTTACAGATATTTACTTTTTGTGAAAGTGAGGTCAAGAAAAAGTTCTTTAAATATAAAAATCAACTTTTTTTAAATGGGATTTTTAATGAAATTCACAGATACTTCTCCGTACGATTAGATAAATGATCCTGATGAGGTTTTGAATACCTATAGCCTATAGTACTGTATTACCTACCTATTTTTGCATTGATTAGAAAAAATTACGATTATGTAATGGTAATTTATAATATATTTGGTTATAAAAGACTATTTTGGCTCTGAAATCAACTTTTTCTTGAAAAATCAAGGTCATATTAAATTAAATTGATTAAAATTTTGAAAAATTTCTAAAGTTTATAGGTGATATAGAGTCGAGGAAAATTGGTAAATAAGAAACATTTGGAAAAATATGCAAAATATGGATAAACATATAAATCAAAAATCAAAAATCACATTTTTTGGTCAAAATTTGCCGATTTTTCAACTTGTATTACATATACATATACTAAAAATGATCATTTCTTAAACTTTTGAGAATTTCATTTCTTATAAAGATCGAATCTCTTTCAAATCCCGAATTTCAAATGCTTTTATGAACTAAAAAATTTAAATTTTTCAATAATTTTTGAACTTTTTATTCAAATTGACTTTGAATCAAATTTTGTTTCAAAATTTTGATATTTTGAAAAAAACTTGGAATTTTACCAAAATCATTCAAAATTCGAATCTAAAAAATTTAAATGTAATTTGCTTCTAGAAAAGTTCCTAATTGAATTTTCCAAATATTTTGACGATTTTTCTAAACTTTTCATTCATATTACTGATATATCAATATCTCAATAAAAACCAGCTGAAATTGAAAATCTACAACTTTAATAGCATTTCAGTACTATAGAATGCATATCCACAAAGTAACATGCATACAAATCATACAAAACTCGAACTTTAACCAGCAGAATGAAGTAATAAAAGTAAATTTAATTTTAAGAACCAAGACATTACAAATTTGTATAAAACCCCTTGAAAAATTGCATTTCTTCGGTATAAACATACTGATAATGTAATGAGCAAAAATAGTGATAAAATTATGGGGCCATGAATCGCATCAAATCCATCACAAGTGGCCAAAATAATTTCATTTCTATAAAAAAAACTCATACTCATAAGCTTATTGGACGTGGCCATTTGAATTTGATTTACTTTTTTGAGAGAGAGATAATTGGCGTTGATTAGCCGAGATAACCTGATTAGACAGATCTTGTTAAATTAGCTCCGAGAACTTGCCAAGCTAATCTAATAGCCCATATGTATGGTGGATTAACAGGCGTTTTTGAACGCCGAATTTCAAGCGAAATTTCCTTGAAATGGAGAAATTGATCATTTTCAAACCAAGGATAAAGGTAGCCTTATGGTTGATGCTTAAATGCCTAGTTAATTAAGGGATATTCGAGAAAACTATTATACATTTATGTATGAAATGAATTCGAGAAACTGGTTTTTCTAAACCTAATTAGATAAGGTTGGAAGCTGAAACTTACCTTTGAAATTTGGAATAATTTTGTCAAAAGTTTTTTCTGAATCAGTTTGGAGTTTGAGGATTCTGAAATTCGAAGGGCTCGTGGGACTTTTTTCGGATTTAGATGAGGACTATGGGGACTCGAGTCAAGTTCGAGAATCTAGAACCTATCATAAAAGCTCGAATTTATATCGAAAATACTCATTATATCATTAGGTTGTAACATTTTTTTGCAAAAAATCAACCAAAATTTAGTGAAAAAATATTCAAAAATTGTAACAAATTTAGCTTTTAGAATTTTTAATTTTTTAAAATTGTAGAGACTAGAGATTGTTTGGAAATGTTTTTACGGTGAAATTTTTACAGTTTAGTTATATGATTAAATCTACTATTAATTTGGACTGACTTTTAAATCTATATGTAAAGACAGCCAAGGTATTCTCGAGGAGCATACAGGGTAAAATAATAGCTGATTCAGTTGTAAACAGACAGACTGTTAAAATTTCAAAAACATTTTAGAAAGCAAAAGTACTGTTTTTGGCTGAAAGAGCTATTTTTTGGCTTGAAATTTCTATACTCTGTATCTACTATCTATGTACCTACATTATTAAGATAGCCAAGGCATTTCCAAAGGTCAAAAAGCCGAATAGATTCTTTCAGGTCCAGATGACAACAGACTCAAATTCAGCAGAAAAAAGACTGTCTTATGTGTAAAAATTTGAAAATTTTTCCTAACTATCCCTAATCTACCTAAGTATACTCGTATATGCGAGCTAATAAGGGTGTATAAATACTATCGTAGTAGTATGGTATGGTCCTCATATTTGTATTTAAAAGGGTTTAAAACTTTTTTTGAGTTGGATGGAGCGAAAAGGTGTCCGTATTTTTATTTTTCCGAGTCCGTCTCGCGAAAACGGATTCGATCCGGTTGAGAAATGGATGGATTTCCTAATAGGAGAGATTTATCCCTTGATTTATGAACCTCCTTTTGACCAAAAAAATCTCAAAGTTCAACTTTACATACTTTATACTACTCATACATTGTACCATAGTACTAGTATAGCCTAACCTATGTACAATGTACATGTATGAGACATCAATCTAACAAAATACTTACATCTAACGATACAAAAGATACAAAAATGAGATACGATACGAGTACGTATGATCCACATTTAAAATGTCCTAATTTTAAAACTTAATTCCTCTTTTTGGATGAATCTACATCCATATTTTTGACTATCTTTACCCATATATGAAATTAACTCGAAATTTTTTTAGTTTAGTTTAGATTAGGTTAGGATATTAAAAATTTTTGGGTTAATTTTGGGTACAGTTTAGCCTAAAATATAGAGGTAATTCAACCAAAATAGGGAGGAGATTAAACTTATGTCATTTAGAAATTTTGCTCAGATATATATATCTTTAAAACATTATTATTTTTTATACAAAATATCTTGGTGCTCGTAAAATACATTTAAACCTACCTATAATTTTTTTTAAATTCAAAATATTTTAACTCCATTTGTCGCAATTTTGAGTAAAATTTTCGAAAAAAATTTATTTAAGATTCCTGCAAAGTTGGTTCATATACGAGTAATTAAGACCAAAAAATTTATAATAAGGTGAATTTAAAGGATTGCCCTATCCCCAAGGGATAGGTCGAAATTTTTGTCGAAATTGCACAACTAGACCTTATGAGAGTCCTTCATGTCAAATTTGGTTAAATTCGATCCAATAGTTTTTAAGATATCCCACAAACAGACAGACAGACAGACGAAAAAAGTGCAATCGAAGTTGAATAATAAGAGCTCGCTTCGCTCGGACAATTCCAACATTTTGGCAATTTTGACATTTTGACATTTTGTCCTTATAACTTGTCTAGTCACAGAAAGCCTTTGAAAGACATTTTTTAATCCTATCCTGTCTACCTGTATAAGTATAAGCTCTTGAGTATACAAAATTTCAAAATTTGGTCGTACTTATGGACATGGGGGCTTGTGCTTCTGATTTAAGAAAAAAAACCATCATTTTATCCTTTATTTTTTGGTCTTAATTCTACTACATTGTACTATACAGATAGTATTAAATAAGGTAATTTGTAGGAAATTTATGAGAAAAGTGTGTAGGACTTTTGTAGGTGGGATTTTTCTAATAATTCATGACTTAAAAAAACTGACGATGATGTGAAACAATGAGCCTTTAGGTTAGGTATTTAAGGTGGATTTATTAGGTATTCTATTTTTTAAATTATTAGTCAACAACATACTGTTTGTAAGTGATTGGTCAAGCTGTTAAAAAATGCTTTTAAATATTAATTATACATGTAAATTATGTCAAATGCCAAAGAATACTGTTATTTTAACAAATCTTGGATTTCAAAAATCTCGTTTTTGATGGCTTTTTTAGCCAATTTTAGATTTTAAGTCTGAAATTTTCAAAAATCATTTTATATATTAGTTTATAAGTAGGGTACTTCTCAAAATTCTTTGATACCTGTAAGCTCAAAATCATTCTAAAGTTCCAAAATTTTCAAAATTTGATCATTTTAAGTATCTCGTCTCGTAAATATCCCGACTTTAAAACTCGAAATTCAGAATTTCTCAGAATTTTAATTTTAAAATTTTCAATTTATACTCGTATAAGACTTCTGATTAAGGTTAGCTGTCGCTTCTATGCTTATTGGATGTTCAGTTACTTATGCTTCTATCCTTATCCTTTGTTCTAATTAGCTAACCTGACAGTGATATTATAGTTTATAATAGTGAGTAAATAAATATGAATCAAATCGTTTATAGAATGTTTGGTTATTTTTGTTTGAATCTTTTTATTCTATAAGTTTTGGCCTATTTGAGTGTGCTATGGGAAACTTCTGACTGACTAGTTAGTCTGCTCTTGGCCTTTATATAAACTTTGTAATTCTCCCGGACTCGGGAGTCTAGCTCTCTGTTTCCCATAGTACTATTTGTATTATAATAAAGTAGGGGTAGGAAGGGGCTGGAAGTCTAACTTTTAGAAAAATTTGAATTAATGATACTAGATATCTAAAAATTTTAAAATAAATGCAACATAATTAAAGTAAATATATTTCTGGGCAAATTTTTTTAAAAGGGCATGTAGCCAAAATTGTAGTTAATATATATATCAAAATCTTGCTTTTAATTATTTATTATCCCATCGAGTAAAACAAGATTTAGTATTTTCAAGAAATTTTACTTTTGGTGATAAAAAAACCAAAAAAATCTAAAGGTTAATTACTTAGTTAACATATGATTCAAAAAATTAATTTTGAGTGAAATGTTAGGGTCATACTCAAGTTAACATTATTACGTATTTAAAAAAAAAGTTTGTGCACTGCTTGTGCGAAATTTAGACACTTAGACTTCCAGCCCCTTCCTACCTAATAGAAGATTTCATTTGAAAATTTTTGAAACGATTCAAGATTCACGATATTATAGGAAATTATCAAGTAGG